>JAECMU010184265.1:7990-23170 GCA_016106625.1 Dracogyra subfuscus
GTAAGTGCTAAATGTACATACTGTTGCACAGTTGTCACATACACTGGAATGGGCTCCCCAACCACACAGCAAACAGCACCATAAACACTTTTAAAACCAGTGATCTTCTGTTTTTTAATTGAGTATTATCATTATAATTTTTTATTTTTTTAAATTCAGATTACTATGCCACGTACATGTTCAAACGATGTAAACATTCACACACAATGGGTATGCTACTTGGGAAATTCAAAAAATAAGAATAGGCCTAATCAGGATTTAAAAGAATCGAGGGTACAGCGTTCACCTGATGCATGGTCGGTGTGTGGTCAATCCCCGTCGGTGGGCCCATTGGGCTATTTCTCATTCCAGCCAGTGCACCACAACTGGTATATCAAAGGCTGTGGTATGTACTATCCTGTCTGTAGGATGGTGCACATAAAGATCCCTTGCTGGTAATCGAAAAGAGTAACCCATGAAGTGGCAACAGCGGGTTTCCTCTCTCAGTATCTCTGGTCCTTAACCATATGTCTGATGCCATATAACCGTAAATAAAAAAGTTTTGAGTGTGTTGTTAAATAAATAAAACATTTCATTCCTTCCTTCTAAATGATCAAGCGACGTATTCAGCTCCGACAGGATTCTAACATTTCCCGACCTGGAGGTGCCATTTGCAGAATTAAAGATGGCAGATATTAGTGTATGCATGTACTAATGCAGCACTTTTGAATGCAATGCTCTAGCTATTACAATGGTGGGGTTATTTTCAGTAAACACATAGAGCTTTTGTTTTAATTTTGCTCGATTGGTTTGAGTTTAATAATAGTTTCCACTGAATTCCGAACACCCAGTCGAGCACTTCCAATGTAAACAAAATCAGTCGGAAGTGTTCTGAATACTTTTTTATTTTAATATGACCCCAAATTTCCACAGAAACCTCTGCATATTACACGTACCAGAGAACCAGTCAATAGAATTGTTATCAAAGCTAACTGTTTAGTTGTTTTACAAACATTATATTTTGGACAAAATAATATGATATAATGAATGCGTGGAATTTCGGTCGTCAGGCAGGCGACTAATAATAAAGTTTTGACTTTGCCCAAAGTTATTTTCACTTGCCTGGGGCGATCAGGTGACCATAACATGCACACCCTGTCACCACATCATGGGCTACTCTTTTTGATTATCAGCAAGGGATCTTTTATATACACCATCCCATAGACAGGATAGTACATACCACATCCTTTGTTACATCAGTTGTGGAGCACTGGCTGGAATGAGAAATAGCCCAATGGGCCCACTGATAGGAATGGATTCTAAATTGATCATGCATTAGACGAATGCTGTACCACTGGGCTATGTCCCGCCCTTTAACATGTACCCGATAGAAGTCTTGTTTATCAATTACAAGTCTTTATTTTTTATTAGGTTTGCATTGAAGTTGTATTTATTGTAATCATAGAATGTAGCAGAATTGTGATGATTCATTGTATTGTGTTCACAAATAATTGTTACCCTCTTTATTTTCAAATATATACCGTAACTCTTTGAATAGAGGCCTGCCTTGAATAGATGCTTGTCCTGAATAGAAGCCTGCCTTACATGAAGTCCTGTTTCTGCTACTGTAGCTTTGTCAGGTTAATGGCCACATTATACTCCTCGATTTCGTTGTATGATGTCAAAAGCTTATGACAACATGTCAAGAGTAAAAGGAAAGGAGAGGCTAGATTTGTAACAATGTAAGCCTACGTTAGAAGATGTCACAACAAAAGAGGCCAGGTCTTGGAACAGCTAAAACAAATTAGAAGACAATAATGTAGAGCCATTGAGCATGGCCACTTTTAAATATGAGTCCTGATATTACCAAGTACATTTTTGATTGTGCGCTGTTGTCATCTGGGGCCTAGTTTACTAAACCCTAGCAACTTCATGATCCCGCAGTGCAATGTAAAAGGACTTGTAAGGACGATGTGATGTTGCTGAAGTGAGCTAAAGAGTACTTTATGAATTAGACCCCTGGGCTCATATTTTCGAAGCAGTCTTAGAATACGAAATCATAAAACTTTTGTAAACTATGACCTCACTGTGACGTAGGGTTTAAGCTGGATGTCAAAGATTAATCTCAATTGTATGTATTTAATCAGAAAATCTGTTGCCAAATTCAAGTAACATTTTTTATTATTATTCAAATGAGCTTTTTGGCAAATTGGTAATACTCAGGCCATGAATGCGACTTTAAATTAGATTTGGTAATTTGACAAACAACAGCTTAAACCTTAATATTAATATGTCAAATTTTGTTTGAGAACTTTCGATCATTCCATTTTACTAATTATGCCCCAAAATATGTATTATTGTTTTCATGTTCGTATAACAACGAAATAATTAATTGTTTTATTTCCATGGAGTATTCATGTTTTGCTATAATGTCTTTACCAGAAGTCATAATTTTCAATGAAAAAAATATGACTGTGTTCAGTTGGGAACATTTTCAAATGAACATGAAAAGAAGTATTTTTAACGAAAGATCACTACTCTTGGTTATAAATAAAGTTTTTCTTTCTTTTTTTCCTTCTTTTTTTGTCTATTAAAGGTTCATCAGTGATATGTTCTACAGTACAAAATGATTTGGTCCAAATGATTAGCATCTGCAGGCAGCTCAGAGACAAGCTGTCACAGTTCTGGTGCAGTTCCATCATTGCAAATGGCAGAGCAAGATTGAAGGAGTACAGACACTAGCATCAAAATGACGGACCGTCAGACATCACCAGGGACCACACAAAGTATACTAATTACAATAATAAAAACAATAATTTTATTGTCATAAAATTTGTATTTTACAATACAATATACAATTTCAAAGTAATGATATTAATAATATATTAATAATATAATAATAATAGTACTTAATATTGTAATTATTTTAATTGTGTAGAACAATTTACATGAGTGAAATGGTACAGTGTGGACATCATACGTTGATTTAAATCCATGTACATGTATCTATATATATAAACAGAATCATCTACCATGTCAAAATTATCAAATGTTTGACATCCAATAGCCAATGATTAATAAATCAGTATGATCTAGTGGTGTCGTTAAACAAAACAAACTTTAACTTTTAACTTATTGGTTATGACAGAATTAAAATAAACTTTACATAAAAGATTACAAGTCAATTAAAGAATGTTTAAACTCATGTGTACATGTATGTATTGGAGGGTTTTATTTTTTTTTTTATTTACTTTGGGTTTTATTTTTTTTATTTAGTCCTGCTTTTAAAATTTAATACTGCGGATGTAAGTATTGGCTAACTAGTCAGTACTTAGACCCCCTTCCCCCCAAAAAGATAATTATTTCACATCCAGGACTGAAAAAAATAGTCTGTAGTCCATTCCATCCTGCAACAAAATAGTTTTTTGTAAATAATTTCAGTTTGGTTTGATGTACATGTATGAAGAAAAGTAAAAAGTGTAACAAGAAAATACTATTTTTGTGTGCAATTTAGAAAACACTCGGCTCCGAAATAAATAGCTTGTAGTAATAAATTCTATAGTATAAAAAACAGGCATTCCCAGTGGGAAGGTCTATATAGTTTGAATCTCTTAGCTTCAGTCTAAACTGGCTCCCAAAGTGTCTTGGAAACATAGAGGTTTATCAACACTAGTCTTGACATGAAGTCATTGTGATGGTTGATCCATTTCAAAGAACCAAAGTCGCCACCAAAGAGATTCAAAAGGAAAGTAAATGCTCAGTTTTCATTGCCAGAAAAGATGTTTAAATTTATTTGTAACCTGGCCTGGTGCTTATAAAACGTGAGACTCTAATAGAGTCTGAGAAGATAACGTCATGGCAACGCCATACAAATTGTATGTGTGTAACGTTCATCATTAGAGATTGAGTCTGGACTCTAAAATTTTTATAAGCACGGGCCCTGGTTTTTTTGAGGATATGTAAAAAGAAAATAGAAGACTTCTACATTAATTCATATGAAACCATCTATACAGGTCATTTATAAAACTTACCCAATTCACTTTTGCTCGGTAGATGTGTTTTTAAACTTTTGAGATTCATGTAAGTAATATTCAATGACTGCTCATGTAGTAATTGCTATTTCTTGCCCAGTGGAGTGAAGTAGCCAGCTTTTGCACGATGCTCATCAACAGATTTATCTAGCACCCCGATCCTGGGCGATTTTTACATATGCGCAACGTCATAACTCATGTTTTACAACGATTGACATCATAACCCATGTTTTTCAGAATTCTGTTTGCCATTTCACGTTGTATAATTGTTTAAAAAATATTCAAACAAATTAATAATTTCAACTTTATATTGTTAAGTTGTAAAAAAATTATGTCGTAGCATAATTTGGACTATTTTTATCAGTGTATGATTAAATGACTTTGTAGGTAAAATGTTTATGAATCGTGTAATTAAATGGGCAAGAAAAAGCATCATTCACCATTGTGAGGTATATAGATATGGCAATTCCAAACCTCGGGACAAAATGTTTTTGTTACTTGGGTTGGAATTGCCATATCTGTATCTCACAATGGTGATAGATTCTATTAGTCTTTGGTGATAATGAAACATGGACCTACATGTATAGCAGATGTACAGATGAACATGTGGACACAGTATTTCATCACTGTAAGGATGCCTGTCATTGGTGCTCTGAACATCCATACTATTATAGCCTGTAAAAAGATGATTTAATTAGCCAGGCTGTTTTCAATATATTATAAATCACAATGTCTGTCATGAGTACAAGCTTTTAGGTAGCACAGAGATTTTGAATTCTTATTTGTACATGCATATCTGTTTGATGTTATCAGTTATAGCAAATTATAATAGTAATTTTTTGCACTGTACTCTTACTCTTGTAAACATGAGGTTATATATACATAAATAAATAAAAATTGTTCAGTGTTGCAGTTTTCAACTTGCAAATATATATACAAATATTTATTAATTATATGCTACATATGTCATATGATTCACAAAGTACATATAATGGTGACTTGCATTGAGTTTTTACCGAACTTCATCGAAAATGCACCAGTCAGAATTGAAGACATTTTTAAAAATTCAAGTGACATTTAGATTGCTTATGTATACAATGTAAACATTGATTGTATTTATCAGTAATTAAGTTTGTTATTATAGAACGTCAGTTACCTGTACTACCAACTAGTTCCAGTTTGCATACTAGTAATACATCTGGTCTTTCAACTGTCGCCAGTTCAACACCAGGCAAAGACGTTCAGCATATCGGTGCCCCTGAGAGTGTTGTGATCGATCGTGGCAGTCATAGGTATGGCAGTCATAAGTACATTTATATGTGCATTAGTTATCAACAGTTTTTATATTGTTTTATAGTGAAGAAATAGCTGTCCTAAATTAAGGTTTAAAACCTGTTTAACAGTACAGTGTTCTAGCTGGCAGTCAATAGGAGGATGCAGTATTCTTCCCCCATTTAGTGCCACCCCTACCACTGCCCTAAGACTAGGTAAGTAGTTCATTGCTGCACAAAAAAAGTAATAAAATCATATCTTGTTTTCCTTATTTACATTGTTGTCATATATGTTGAGATCACAACTACGAATGTAAGAAGTGTCATCTGTTCATTATTAAGTGTGAAAATACTGTGGCATTACTGTGACGTGTGTTATTTTCTTTTTGTGTTGGTCCTGAGCAAGTCATAATGATTGCAGAAGAGCTGGACATGATACCACTGTCTATAGCGGCTGTCAGTCTTGAAAACACTTGACTGAGCAGTCAACTACATACATTTGTACATTGTGTACCACTTACCTAATTAAACAAGCATTTTGAGAGTACTACTAAAGCAATACATGTCCTCTACTGTGCCCCAAAACAATTCTTATCTTCTAAATTTGAAAAGTTGGTAAATCACAATGAAACTTCAGCTCGATCTGTAAAAATATATACAAATGATAAAGCTGTATACAAAGTTTTATCTTGATATCTCCAGGCATTACAAAAATCTGGAAAACAAATTTGGATTGAATAACATTAAAGTGTCTATATCCAATTAAGGTTCCAGCATGTCTCTCCCAGGCATAATCTCTGACTTAGCCAGTGACTGGGTCCAGGAATGAAGGGGCAGGAGGTGAATCGGAAATGGACAGAATTTTGGAATATCAATTAGTTGAAGAAAAAAAAAGTTTTTAAATTAAAAAGTTAACTAGCCAAAATTAAAAAGGAATTGACTGCTCACCCGAATATTTATATAATTTGTTTTGGAGCATTTTAGAAGGACAATCCAAAATTAAATCAAAGAAAAAAAAAGAGGATCGGACCATTTAATAATATTAAAAAAAGGTTATTTTGACAAAGGTCTAAAAGTTCAAAATCTGATCTATATGTCCACATGTGTGGCCTTGATACGGCTGTTAGGGTGCACAGCTTGTAGGGATGAGATGGGTTGCATCCTGTCAAGAAAGCCCCATGATTGACAGTCATTAAATATAGAAGATATACAAATGTAGTGCTGTGCAGAAATAAAGTTCTTGAGAAGCCGGATGCGATCCGTCTAAACAAGAGAATATCAGACTAGGGTGTAGTCCAGTCATCATGTTTGGTATACATTTCCTAAGTTCAAGGGCCATACCTTCGTCAAAAATAGTTAAATCGCCATGAAAGTCAAACTTGATCTGTAACAGTACATGATGAAGGTATTATAGGATATTAAACAAACTTCCATTTCGTATCATGTTTATGTCCCGAGTGAAATAATTTTCAATTGTCACGAGCTTTAGTGAGTGAAAGTGAAAATTATTTCACGAGGGACATAAACATGATGCGAAATGGAAGTGAGTTTAATATCCTATTTATTACCCTTTATCGATTTAAAATAAAAACAACTAAAACAAATAAACGTTTACATTTTAATGAAACACTATGCGAAATAGCCTATGACGTCATAAACGTTAACCCATGACGTCATAGCATTAGGTGTTACGTCCCACTTGGCGTTCTAGTAGGACCTATCACTTTGATATGTACCAAGATATTTTAAACCATACGGGTAATAATACACAAAATTTCAGCTCAGTACCTGACTAAAACATCTGGAAAACATGTGGGACAGACAGATGGACAGAAGGAAAGAGATGAAAACTGTTGTCCTCTCCGGTTGGACCGGTAGTTGACTAATAAACACCAAGTAGAAGTGAATTTCTAGATAGATGTAGCAGTGTTACAATCATGCTGACCGATGAAAACATCCAGAACAACATGTAGGCCTACATGTTTCACCGGTATATCCAGTTGTTATAAATTATACATGACACGAAGCAAAATAGGAACACTGTTTACTTGATGTTTGTAGGTGTAATTTAATAGGCATTCTTAGATTACTGCTAAAACAGGCCAAACAAATTTCCTTATCTCCAATAAGTTCAAAGATGATAACTTTGTAAAAATATGAATAAATCACTATGAATGTCAAAACTGAACTGTAACAGTATATAGAGGATAATAAACGAGTTACCAGTTATTATCAAATTATTTCACGAGAGACATACATTTTATAATAACTTGAACCGAATTTGTTATTCTATTTATTACCTCGGCTATTTTTTCTCTAAAAACCTTTATTTTTCACGCACATGCACGAAGGCCAACCTGTATAAAAACTATGTAAACCACTACCGGGTAAATACGCACTGTTCTGAGAATTACTATAACGTTGTAATTTAATCACATTCATAGATAATTTATTTTAAAAAAACATGTTTTCTTTATTCTGCTTCAAAATCTATAATGAATTGCATTAAAATGACAGTTTGTTATTAATTTAACACCAAAAACAGAGACCCGTAAAAGCAAACTCTTTAAACTACATGACATCATTGTGTGTTTGTCAAATCGTGATGACGTCATATTTAGTACCGACAAAGTCATTGGTTTGTAAGCGTCAAATTGTCCAATAGTATTGTTCGTTAAACCAATGCAGAATATTTCTCACTGAGAAAATATGGAAAATATTTTTCTTCTTATGAGTGCATGCTGGGTAATAAATGATAAAATGACATCCAAAACTGTCTCAATATCTTCAGGCATTGCAAAATAAATTTGGAAAACTAATTTTCATATATTTTATATAATTTTCATATATAAGTTCAAGGGTCATATAACTGTCAAAAATTGGTAAATCAGCATGAAAGTCAAACTTGGTAAAATGGTATAAAAGTCAAACTTGGTAAATCGGTATGAAAGTCAAACTTGGTAAATCAGCATGAAAGTCAAACTTGGTAAATCAGTATGAAAGTCAAACTTTTTATTTGGTATGAAAGTCAAACTTGGTAAAACGGTATGAAAGTCAAACTTGGTAAATCAGCATGAAAGTCAAACTTGGTAAAACGGTATGAAAGTTAAACTTGGTAAATCAGCATGAAAGTCAAACTTGGTAAAACGGTATAAAAGTCAAACTTGGTAAATCGGTATGAAAGTCAAACTTGGTAAATCGGCATGAAAGTCAAACTTGGTAAATTGGTATGAAAGTCAGATTTGCTGTGAAAGTCAAACTTGGTAAAACGGTATGAAAGTCAAACTTGGTAAATCAGCATGAAAGTCAAACTTGGTAAAATGGTATGAAAGTCAAACTTGGTAAATCAGTATGAAAGTCAAACTTGGTAAATCAGCATGAAAGTCAAACTTGGTAAAACGGTATGAAAGTCGAACTTGGTAAAACGGTATGAAAATCAAACTTGGTAAATCAGCATGAAAGTCAAACTTGGTAAATCAGTATGAATGTCAAACTTGGCAAATCGGTATGAACGGTATTGGACTAAAGACATCACATTATTAAGGGGCATACAGTCATTGCCCTTATCTTTAGAAACTTTTTAAGTTAACCCAGATTTCCTTTTCATGGATTTGAAGCAGAGGTTCAGGATGACTAATTCTATTCAGAATCGCTCCCATTTTGGAAAACCATGATCAACAACAGTACGAGAAGACTGTTGCTGATGATAACGGCGTTGTGACAGCGTTTTGTGATCAACTCAGAGCTGCTACATGCAACAATGTCTGACCAGGATTAGGAATCGTCTTCGAGACCAAGGTTTGCGATGTCAGTGTCCTGTAGTCCGACCACAGCTCCTTGCCCATCACAGAAGGGCTCACCTTGATTGGTGCAGACGTCATATCCGGTGGAACCGTAGGCAATGGGCAGAGATATTATTCACAGATGAGTCACGGTACTTGCTCCAGTTCAATGATGGCCGGGCTCGTGTTTACCGTAGTCAAGGAGAACGATTTGCTGATGTTAACGTTGTTCAACATCTACCATTTGGAGGAGGAAGTGTAATAATGTGTGGTCATATCTTTTGAGTAGTATATTTTATTAATTAATTGTTAGATGTGGTACATGTATACAGATGTACAATGTATGTACAGGTAAGTATAATATGTATGTAGACCAGTCACCTTGTACTGAATGTGTTTTCACTGAAAATAAAGAATCTATTTACATTAGAGGTATAAGGTTTAATGTGTAAATTCTTTTATTTATTGTTTTTCAGCAGCAAGTCAGATGAGAAGCATGAAAACACCATTTATGGTATGTTTTTTTGGTATAACCATTCGATGATTTTGTTTGTCCCATAACCATTTTTATTAACTAGATAACTTTGCTACTGGTAATCAGGCCTTTCCCCAGGATTTTTTTAAGACTCTTACATTTTTAGCATCAGTATAACACAAATAAAGCCAAAATAAGTGGAGAAGTGGATTGAAAACAGTTAAGTGTTTGCCTTCAATCCAGCTACCGGTAATCGTGCTCTTTGGGTTTTTTTTACTTTAAAAAAAAAGTAATTAACCCATCAAGTCCCCACCCCCAACAATTTCATGTTGATTTCAGCGTCATGTTAAATGCTTGTTGTGATTTTTGCTTGTAAAATACCTAGGCTAAGAATGGTGACTTCACAGTATATTCCATTTATAAAAAAAATATAATAATAAAAATAAAAATTGTTAATAAAATTAAATTTTACGGTCTTTTTAAAATCCAGCTAACTTATTAAATGTCACCTCAGAGTCTTACAAATATATATCTAACATTATCTAACAAATATGATTATTGTAAACTAATTCAGTGTACGTTTAACTGCAATTTATATAAATACTGCATGTTCATTTCCTGCGATCGCGATCTCTCAACCATAGGTCCAAAATTAACAAAGACAAAGAAAATAAATGAAAATGCCGTTAGATATTCATTGATGCAAACAACTATTGTTTTTCTACAAATTTACATCAAGATTAACATCTGTGTAATCGTATTGTTCAATGTCCGCAATGAAGGCTCTTGACACGTGGGTATAATGACGTATATTCGAGTCGAGAGCTTTCTTCGGTTCAACCAACGAATGTTCTTCCTAGCATTCTTGAACTATTTGATTGGTGTCCGTCGTGTCCATTTGGTTTAACATGAAGCACACAAACAGTGTAGCGAACATTTAGTTTTCACTCAATCTAGCTGAACTCGGCTCTTGGGATAGTCTACATGTCTTTCGGCCTGAACTGGCATGTGTATTCAAATTGACATGCATTGTCAGTTTGTTTTTATTACTTTGGTTCAAAGACTTTACAAAGTTAAAATAACAAGTTACAGATCTTCCAGACATTGAATTACTGTCACATTGCTGTCATACATGTCGAATGCATGCCGTTAAAATTAATAACAGTGATTATTAAAATAAACAAACATCATAATGCCTACGCTGTATTCTGGATTTTCTTGTTACCGGTCGCAAAATCGCTATTATGCTAATTGAATATTTGGTATTATTATGTTTGAGCTATCGGATAGACAGAAAATGTTTTTGCCAAAATTTTAGCCACTTGTAAATTTTATTAGCAATTTTATAAATAATTTTTAATTAGCAAATGGCTAATTTGGTTACCTACAGTGTGAGCCTTTGATGTTTTCAGTGTGGGAGTTTTGGGAAGGGTGTGTCAGGATAGAAATTACTGATTGCCAACTTAACTATCGTTTATTCAGTTGAATAGTGCGGGTGATTCTGTCAGTGGGTATCTTCTTTGATTGGCCTTGAAGCTTGATTGCTCGGCACGGAATTCCTGTTACGCATAAGCACCTTCCTGATGGATTAGCGGTCCCAGTAGATGTGGTAAAATTACTCAACACCAGTAGTGAGCAGACAACTGGTCCATTGTTAGGTATTTAAGAAGTGTTTTACCTGTCATAGTAATTAGGTGTGCTTGATATACTGGTACATAAGTTGTTGGCAAGAGGTAGTCGATATTTTTTTCTAAAGCACTTTAAATCAAGGTGTAGCAGCAATTAATTTAAGGCGCTTCCACGCCGTCAAAGCGCTTACTTTACGGACCAAGGCATGTCAGGTCGCTATGCCTAACGGCCCTGGAGAAACCCCTGCTGGTATATTTCTTCAGAATGGACAAAACATATCATGTGTTTACATACATATGATGTATGTTGTTAATTAATCAACTGATGTTAAGATAACATTAAAGAGTTTGTGAAATGACTATAGTTGTTTAAATATTTTTACATTTTGTCTATTGCATGGTGAATTTAACTGAGGATTTAAAAGATATATTTTTAGAATTTCTGTATATTGGTTGAATTAAGTTGTAATTGTAAATCTGTATAATGGATACAACATGTTGCAGGGTACGAAGTTAAGGGTCGCCCGGTCGCCCGTGGTGAGTCAAAATGGCGTCGGGCAAGTCAAAACCGTATCACGTTTCGCCTGCCTGGTGACCCATAATTTCTGTGTATTATGTTAGGTATAAAATGCAAATTACTAGTTGATCAGGAAGTTGTTTTCAACTGGTTTCCTGTTACTGTTACTGCGCTATCAAACCCATATAGGATATAAAAGCGACCACTTCCCCAGTCTATCGGACGCTCCAAAACCATTCGGAATGTCTCGACCAGTCGGCCACGTAATATTCGTAGGCTCAATCGGAACACCTCGGACATGTCCATCTTTAGTCACAATCGGAATAAATTGTCGCATTCGCTACGCTATGATTTGCAGAGAGACAGACAGGTTTTCTGAAGTTGCATTGTGTTTACGAAATATACCGAGTCTACTATACCCCTTTTCATTCCAAAACAGAGCCTTGGTAAAACATTCCTGATTGTGTGGATCTTGTGACAACTATTGAAATAAATGTATTTCTTATGAAACTAAAACAAATTCTGTTTCCTTCTTTTGTGTTATTATTATTGTTTGTATGATATAACATGTTTTTGTAAAGTGCAATTTAAGTAAGGTATTTTTAAAACAAAATGCAGCCTTGGGCCACTCAAAAGTTGTACGGGCGAGTCAAAGTGCTGCTATGAGTGGTCCGATTGGCGAGTCAAAAAAAATCCCAAGTTCGTACCCTGATGTTGTGGTGAGGGTATCAAGTGAGGATCCAGTTGACATTATACATGGGTAGTCAAAAGTTGTTAAATGTAGTATTATGTGTGGGAATGAAATGTAGAAAATCATTTCCAAATTTGTTTACCTGCAGGTGCTGAAAATCATTCTGAACATCATTCATCAAAAGAACATCCAGGCAATTCAAATGGAGTAAATGATGTAACAAATATGTTTAAAAACATGAACATTGCGGATTCTTCAACAGGTACTTATCGTTCTATCAAGTGGTTATAAAGTAGTTTGAAAGTATTTCTTGAATATCTTATTCTTAAAAGACACCGGACACCAAAAGACATGTAGTGTGTAAAGGATTAAGTTAGCATCAAATACCGTACTCTAACGCCCGGCTCGCTGCGAGGCATCGATCAGCTGCGCGTTTTAGGTTTGGGGTAAAAACAGAAGTGGGCGGGATTATGCATAGATCTGAATGAAAGCGAGGCAAAACGTCATTGGTGAGGGGGCTTGTGGTGAACTCGTATGGAAAACTTACTCGTATTGGGGAAATGCAATGAACTCGTATGGATATCAACTAGTGAACTCGTATGGAAGACTTACTCGTATGAGGGAAAATGCACTGAACTCGTATGGAAACTACAAACTGATATATCCAATACTGTATAGCAACTTGTGTGTAGTTTTCATGCATAGTGCGACAAATCCGCTAGCAGTGTCGCTAACATGACAAAATAGGTGACCACGGGTGACACGAAAATAGGTGACTGCCGTTGACGCACAAACTGCGGTTGACACGCAAATAGCTGACTGATGTTGACATAAATAAGAAGCATGTATACAAAACAAGTGTCAAAATACACATTTAAGAGAAATATCAAAGTATATATATTATCTGCATATTCATACATCTCCATACGAGTTCACCGTTAGTTTTCCATACAAGTTTTCTGTTCATACGAGTTAGTTTCCATACAAGGTTATGGTACATTTACAACATGAAAATTAAAACAAGTATATACAGTGGACTCTGTCTAAACCGGATTTTGTGTAATCCGGATTTCTTTGTAAACCGGTCCATTTCTAAAGTCCCCCCCCCCCCAGCTACCGTTAAACTCTTAGGTGTAAATCTGCCTAATCCGGATTCTGTGTATTCCGGACTTCGGACCAAAAATCAAGAATGAAAGAACCGTTCATGTATTAATTACCTCTGTCTACACCGGTTTCAGATTTCCCGAAACGATGGGCCTTTTAATTAGTGGAACAATGATCGCCAATTATCAAGGAATCAGGACGCCAGCGCAAGATCAAATACAAAACGTAATCCCAGTAGAGTGAATATTACTCTAATTACGGTCGACCGTTAGATCATTCGGATTAAAATTAGTGTGTGTGTTGATACCTAACTAATTTCACTCTTATTATGAATTCGGTGAGTTGTACTTGTCAAACTAACACATGTATAAATGCGTGCGAGTCGCTCGTATGTTTTGTGTTCTCATTTCATTTATAATGGCAGAATGTCCCAAAAAACGGCAACGTATCGAACTTTTGTTAGAAACTAAAGTTAAATTAATAAAATAATTTAATTCAAATCCTCAGTCAAAACAGAAAGATTTAGCACTAAAATTTAAAATCAGAAAACAGACAGTATCAGACATCATAAAGCGTAAACAACACTACCTGCAATTGTACGATGCAAACATTTCTGGGGAGAGAAAACGAATAACAATTAAATGGAAAGTTTAAAAATTTAAATGGACTGTTGCACCAATGGTTTAATCGGGCAAGATCTAAAACTCTACCAATCCGTGGGTTCATTCAAATGTCACTGCTGATCGCAAGTCGTTGATCATTCAAGAACCATAACTCTGGCTAAACCGGTCTCCTGTATAAACCGGACTATTTCAACGGTACGAAGCGAGTCCGGTTTAGACACAGGGCGACCAACTTTCCGGATTTTCCCGAAAAATCCGGATTTTTTAACCCATATCCGGAATTCTGGATTTAATGCCAAATATCCGGATTTTTTCCAAATTCGCTATCATACTTTTTTTTAGAAGCAACGATTTCTGAATATATTTAAAATTTTCTAAATTTTAAATCCCGAGTTTAGTAAAGCGAGTTTATCATTCTGCATTGTAACCTGAATTGTTATTATCGACTGTTTCGTGCTGTTACTAAAACATTTGTCTATTGGCTGTATTTGTTAATAGCCGACCAATGAAAATGTTTTTGACAACCGAGTAAACTGAAGCCATGTATGAAATTTGTCTTACTTGCTGTGTAGTTTATGTATTCATTTTAAAAATGTTTCAAATATAATATAGTAATTACTACGGGGCAGACGTCGGTTCTATGGCTATGCATGCAACTTCGCCACGGTGTGTAAAAACATGAACAAAGAACATTTGCGATCGTACGAAAACAAAACAAACTGATCCACAATTTTCTTCTTAAATTCCTTTCGTGTGCTTTCACATTTAACATTTCACTAAATACTATTTGGCTACCAGTAATCTCTGACACATTCATGACATTAATATTAATTAATTAATATACCTACCGATCTTGTTTTATTCAAGTAAGTTAAACTATAAAATTTAGTGGTTTTTTGCCGCGAAAAGTGCTACGGTACTGTAATAGTAATGTAAGCGTAATACAGAACGATAGCCAGTCTTAATGTGGATGCCAAACGTTTCGTCCCCGATTCAGTTAGCCACAAATTAGTTAGACCCCACTGATGAAATGTAGCAATGTACCTACATAAAAATAATATTGTTCCCAAGTTTGTCAC
>JAECMU010184281.1:0-14517 GCA_016106625.1 Dracogyra subfuscus
TGCCATAATCTAGAAGCCCTGTACTAGCCCAACACTGAATATCATTAGCCATGGGAGTGGGGCCGCCATAATCTAGAAGCCCTGTACTAGCCCAACACTGAATATCATTAGCCATGGGAGTGGGGCCACCATAATCTAGAAGCCCAGACTAATATGTGCAATATGATGGTTACATAGATATCTGAATGAAGTACATTTAGAGGGAAATCAAATATATCTTTGTTCCTGATAGGTAATTCTTTGTTAGGCCATTTAATAGGTCAGTGGTCTTTGACAGTATGCCTTTAAACCAAGTTTTCTTTCTTGTTTTCACAGAAGGCAATGGAGTTAAATCCGAAGGATGCCACGACAATACATTCCATTGGAGTTTGGTAAGTTCAACTTTGTTGAATATTTCAATTGTTTGTTGTCTTCCCTGTGTTCATTTCCCTTGGAGTAGCTTGTGCATTAGCAGCGGGTTTCTTCTCTCACTATTTAGATCCAGTGTCATAATAACAAAATGTTACACACCAAACAGACATAGTTTACAACTGTGCCAAAATTCGTGTCCTTTTTAATTAAAGATGACGTTTGCTGCCTTGGGAATATTTATGAGTTATTGAACTTGTTGTCTTCTGAAAAACCATAATTTCCTCAGTAATTTGAAGGAATAATGTTAAATAATACTTTTATTTTAAGTAATTGTTGAGGAAGGGGAAATATTAGCATTCACAGGAAATTGTATATATTACTTATTACTAAAATCTATTTAGATCCACTGTTTAAGTTAGGTTAAAAAAGAGCCGTTTTTAACAACATAATTCATACTTTACTTAGATGTTATTGTTTACATTATTAATTCCCTTACTTTCAAAGTATTTTTGGTCATCCTGGCATTTGTAATACATTGCACAATAGCATCTCTAACAAAATATACTGCAACATTAGTACACTGTAGCTGAAACTGGTTGACAATTAACAGTCGCTAATTTAAGCTGTTTATTTCGCCTGCACGTGGTAATTGCGCTCTGCCAAGTAACACGGTTTCACTACCCAACACTCAGAATAATACTTGTGAACTGTGGAAAAGCAGTGTGCAACAAACTGTAACGTGAATATTAGTAGCTAGACAAAACATCAATAAACACAACCGCAGATTTGTAACAATGCAAAATTAAAAAAATATTTGATCTTACAACATTTATACTGTTATTTTATTTATTATTTTAAAATACATGTATCGGCATTCAGACAATGTTCTGCAGTTAAAGAGTAAGATAGACTGTCCACAAGGCATTAGTAAAGTTTACCGTTGGTTATAATCTGGAAGTGAGGCTCTATCGGATAATTGGTTATACCAGTTATTGGCATGAATTTGACACGCACCGGGGCTATGCCACTAAGCGGATTCGACTGTATAATCAAATGCATTTTTCCTATTTTTAATAATATAAGTCCGTCTAAGAAGTAATGGTTATATAGTCGACGTTTAGTATTATTTTTTTTTATTTTTTTTTATTTTTTTTATTGGTTTGTTTAACGACGCACTCAACACATTTTAATTACGGTTATATCGGCGTCGGACATATGGTTATGTCGAGAAAAAACCCCAGTGGTCAGCTGACGGGGATCGATCCTAGACCGACCGCGCATCAGGCGGGCACTCTACCACTGGGCCATGCTGCCCGCTAGTATGATTTTAGTCTGTCTTTCAAGGTTGCAAACTCTTGTTTCACTCTGTTGTAGCTATATCCAGATGTTTTGCAAGTTCTTATTAATTTTTACAGGTTGACACTAGGGTCTGTGACCAGTATGAAATTAAGGGTGATCAGTAGCTTACTCGATATCATTGTTTACTTGACTGGAAAGTGTCCCCACCCCCAGTACAAAATCCTGCCTATGCCAATGTCTATGATTTTAAGATTAACTATGTCTTGATTTTCTTCAGGTGTTTTGCATTTGCTGATCTGCCTTGGTACCAGCGCAAACTAGCGGCAGCTTTGTTTGCAACTCCACCATCCTCCACTTACGAAGAGGTGGGTACACAAATTCCCTCAGGCTTCAGACAATTCATGCAGACCTGTAGGAGCGATATTAAGAGTGGTGGTGGGAGGTACAACCTCTAGTGAGGTTGCAGCCAAAGACCACATTTTTAATGTTTATTTATAAATATCCATCGTCAAGTGGAGGGAAGTGGGTGGGGAGGCAGTAGTTCCTACGACCCTGTCATGAATTTTTAAAAGTATGGTGGGTCCAATAATTTTATCTCCCATGGTGAACATTGTACATATATTTAAAAATCCCTTTCTACACTACAGGCCTTGACCGTAACCTTTTTCAGTGATAGCCCACTAGGCTACCAGGTTAGGAAATCTGGTAGGCCTCAGTAAAAATTGGTATCCCCATAATTTTAATGCATTTAAAAAATAGAGAAAAAAGCAAAATAATTTATTATTATTTAAGCATGTTGTTTTATAGGATTTATTTAGGTGTTTAAGCATCTTGTTAATTGCAGAGTAACAAGATATGCAAAAAAAAAATCAAGTAGCCAGTTGGACTACCAGGTTTAGACATCTGATAGCACGAGCAAGACACTGATAGCCAAAACAGCTTGGGTGACTGTTATTTACGGTCGAGCCCTGCACTGCAAGTACAGCCAGTACACCACGACTGGAATATCAAAGGCTATGGTATGTGCTATCCTGTCTGTGGGATGGTGCATATAAAAGATCCGTTGCTGCTAATCGGAAAGAGTAGCCCATTAAGTGGCGACAGTGGGTTTCCTCTCTCAATATCTGTGTGGTCCTTAACCATATGTCTGACGCCATATAACCATAAATAAAATGTGTTGAGTGCGTCATTAAATAAAACATTTCTTTCTTTATTTGCACTGCAAGCCTTCAGATTTCACGGATACAATTGTTTCTGGTACCACGTCGGTAGCGTATATGTAAAATCACTTAACAGAAATTTCATTCCCCATGCCGAACCATAGCTTTCTTTTATGTCATATAACCGTAAATAAAATGTGTTGAGTATGTCGTTAAATAAAACATTTCCAAGATCATTATATCGAGTATGACTATTCTTTTTGATAAAACAGTTTTCAATGGGTTTCCATAATCACAGGTCACGGAACTGAAAAAACATTTCCCATGAAATTAGAAATCCTGTGGCCACCTGATATGTAAACCCTGTAGTCTGCTGGGCTACTCAATGTGTTTTGTACATCTAGTTACTCTACAGTCAACAAGATGCTTGAAGACCTAAATAAACAACCTAAAACAATATGTTTAAATAAAAATAACTCATTTTGCTTTTTGCCGTCTCTATTTTTAATTTATTAAAATTATGGGACTATAAAGTTTTACTCAGGGCTAACAGATTTCCTAAGCTGGTATCCAGTTGGCTATCACTGAAACACATTGTGGGCAAGGCCTGTTAAGTGTGCTTACAGTATGATTTGATCACACGCGACTATGCAGAGGAACGAAGGAAAGAAATGTTTTATTTAACAATGCACTCAACACATTATATTTATGGTTATATGGTGCTGGACATATGGTTAAGTACCACACAGATATTGAGGGAGGAAACCTGCTGTCGCCACTTCATGGGCTACTCGTTTTGATTAGCACCATCCCATAGACAGGATAACACATACCACAACCTTTGACATACCAGTTGTGCCCAATACAGAGAGAAATATACTACAGCTTCACTATACATCTCATTATCATTGTATCGAAAACAAAACAAACCTTTTTATGTTTAATGGTAGCCAATGAATTTGGGAAAAGATACACTACAAGTACTAACATAAATTAACCATTTTTCTACTTTAATTTTTTTGTATTGTTGTTGTCCTTTTATGGCTAAATGGAATAAAATTAAATTTGAATGAATACGTACATTTATTTGAGTGGGTGTGTGATTTTTCCTAATACAAAGCATGTGTGGGTAGTGCAGTATGTTTTACAAAGATGTGATCTCTCATTTATTTTTTCTTGTTTATTTCAGGCACTTCATTATTTTGAAAAAGCTGAAGAAGGTAAAACATTTTAAACTTTATTTTGTTACTGATTCATTTACATTTGAACATATTTTTACAACAGTAACCGATGAATAATCAATCCGTGTGCTCTAGTGGTGTTGTTAAACAAAGCAAACGTTAACCAGGGCTTCTAGATTATGGTAGCCCCACTCCCATGGCTAGTGAATTTCAGTGTTGGGCTAGTAAATAACTGTCATTGCCATGCCCGACGGCTAGTAAAAAGAAATTTGTCAAATCCTGCAATTACAATGTAAGTCTGTTTTGTAAAAATTGAATATCCTGCCCTCACCACCACACCTAATATTATTATTTTTAAGCTATCTCCCTCTTTAGGTGAAATATCCTATTATTAATATTAATTAGAAAATGTATTTTTAACTTAAAAAGTAAGGCTAGTGAATTTTTAATCATGGCTAGTAAATTTTTTAAATCACTGATCCCATGGCTAGTGGATTTTATAAAAATTCTAGAAGCCCTGCGTTAACAGTGAACACTGTACGAAAATCCCAGACTGGGATAGGGTTAAATGTAATCACTATCTGATCACAGGAGCAAAAATCGACACAGCAAGATTGGCAAAAATCCAAAATGCCAGTCTCCGTTTTATAACAGGTGGATTGAAAACAACCCCAATCTCTGCAATGGGAAAAACTACGAGATTACATACACTTTAAGAAAGGCAGGAAGAAAGACTACTCCGACAATGCGAAAAACTCAAGAGAATGCAATCTCATCCACTGCATACAAGTCTAAGAGATCCCTTCAAGAACAGACTCAAGAGACAGAGCATAAATCACATCTCCAAAATACTTCATAGACAACATGCAGAATGCTTTGCCATCACTAAACCAACAGGGCGAACCACTCCAGTGCCCGCGCTTATAAAACGTTTGGAGTCCAGACTCAATCTCAAATGTATGGCGTTGTCATGACATTACCGTCTCAGACTCTATTAGAGTCTCGAGTCTAGACTCTAAACGTTTTATAAGCACAAGGCCTGGACTATGAAGACTGGGAAACTGAAGATGTTACCACCATTATAGACCTGCCAGGAGTTGGTAACAAGGAGTAACACACAGAAGCAGAACTCAAAGCCCTTACCCTCGAGGTGTTGGACAGGGATTACCACAGATGCCTGGACCCCAAGTCTATACAGATGGCTCTGCTAAAAATGCTGTCAAAAATGGAGAAGGGGGTGTCTTTATCAGATATGTTGATGGAAGCTTCACATCGATGTCATTCACAACTGGATATCTCTCCACCAACTTCAGAGCTGAGGCATGTGCACTACTTGAAGCAGCTAAAGTACTAAACTTACAAGACAAACTGCCTCCCAACACCGTTTTCGTTACAGACTGCAGATCTCTACTACAGAGCCTACAGACACAAGTGGAAAAAGAGGATAACCTAGAGTCACTGAACAGAACACAGCAAGTAATCATCTTTAGAATGAAAACTGGCCACTGTCGCCTGCTCTCCCACCTCTATAAGACTCACACTTGCCCACACTGATCAATGCCCCTGTGGTACAGATGTCCAAACGCCTGAACACATTCTTCAATCCTATCCATCATATAGCACCCTGAGACAAGAAACCTGGCCGTCGGACAGCGGACTTCCTGGGGAAAACAGGACTGGAAGACTGAGCATGGACTTGGGAACGCAGAAGAAGAAGAATCACTGTCTGTAAATTATCTCAGTATAGGAATAATAACGGTTGTGATTTATGTTTAATTTCTAACTTTTGCACGTGCATGAAATGATGCAGGGTGTTCGCATTGGGGGAGAAAGGGGTGACCCCCCAAAAAAATCCCTCTGCTGCACATATGCCTGAGGTATTACAGTTTCTGTGTAAAATAAGGGCACTTTCCCACAGACAGAAGAGCACATACCACGGCTTTTGACCAGTTGTGAGGGTGGGACGTAGCCAAGTGGTAAAACACTCGCGTGATGTGCGGTCGATCTAGTATTGATCCCTGTCGATGGACCCAATAGACTATTTCTCGCAGTAGCCAATGCTCCATGACTAGCATATCAAAAGCCGCGGCATGTGCTATCATGTCTGTGGGAATGTGCACATAAAAGATCCCTTGCGACTCTGATCCAACCTACGCGCCAAGCTCAAAGTCGAGGACGTCAGTCAGCGTATCACTGAGTCACAACACCAGGCCTATCATCCTCTTCCGAGGAGTCCCGATGAAGGGGATTTTGCCGTCACCAAAGTTCGCCTTCGAGACGGAACAGAGTCGTGTGCAGTTATTGTACGACGTTCCAGTCAATGCCATCAGGAACTACTGATGAGCGAGATGGACAACCCGACGATCCACCGGATTATGAAGATGACAGCGGAGAAAGACTACTGTCCTCTCACAAGACACTTAGCAGCTGAGCCTTTCCGGAAGTTCTTCCCGAAGCTGGACATCTCCGACTTCATCGGGACTCCCTAGACATCCTCCAATCCAACCAACCTTTCCCTCCTTGAGTATGGACTTTAATAGTTAGACATTAAACTTTTTTTGGCCGTCATCTCCAAAACCCTTTTTTTAAATTTTAAAATAGACACCCTTTATTTGTTGGTAGTCCGTCTAAATTGCTCAAATCACCAACAACTTTGGCTAGCAGTCAAATTTTTTGTTGGCCTCAAATTTTTTCCCGGCTAAATCCGGGATGGGCGTGCCTGAACCTTAGGGAAAGTGGCACCTCACATTTCATCTGCCTGTAAGAAAATGTGTGTGTGTGTGAGTGTTCACATACCATTTAAGAGATTTAATTCATGTTTTTAATAGCAACCGTCATTTTTGCTGAAAATTGCAGTTCCATTTTGGGAATGCCCTGCATTAGTTTCAATCTGGTATATTCTGCATACATTGTAACTACCGATACTGAATAACAAATAAAAGTGTATTTATTTATTGTCAGTGGATAATAGTATTTGCACAAATAATCAATGTCACATATTACTACCAATCACAGCCACAGCTGTTTTTACTCCGTCAACATTTGGTACACCTCGAACTTGGCTTCTTTTTTGTGTTTTTTTTTTTCTCTTCTTCTTTTTTTAAACCCCATCTTACCTCAGCCTATTACAAATATAAAACACCATACCATAATGCATAACTTACTTGGATCCGTTCCACGAAGCAAACTTAGTACTAAGATCACCTTAAAGGGACATTTCTGAGTTACCTGCAATTTTTTATATGTTACCGACATACAGAGACTTTTTAACGATTGTAATTGCATATCAAATATATTTTTCTACTCCGTGCTTGCGGTCCGCAGTGATAATTAATTATTGTTTTGTGTATCCAGTATTGATGAATGTCCGAGCAGTACATGGTTATCTGTAATGCTTATTTATTGTTGTGTGTGTACTTGTGCAGTTTTGTGATTAACAAGCAAGGACAGATATAACTATTGACAATAACAATATATGAACTTTTACAATTTAGACTGACCTTTCAAAATTCGCAAATCAAATTGCGCACCATTTTCTTTTTGGCTTATTAATGCTCCATTCAATATTTAGTCCAAGAGCTAGGTGGATTTTATTTTACCTAGAAGCTACAACAGCCATATTACACAGGCGTGATATGGGTAGCTTCCTGACCCCAGAAACCCAATACTTAGTGGTGGGTGTGGTTGGGGGCCCACTACAAAAAAGCCCCCAAATCGGTTTTATTTGACATGGAAGCTACAAGAGCGACAAATATCCCATGCTGTAGGGGTGTCTGCATTGATTACAAATATGCAACTTAAGAAGAGGATTTCTGGTGGGGAGGTCACTTAAGAACAACACTAATTAGTGCTAATTACACTTTTATTTGACATAAAAGCTACAACAGGGAAATCACATGCAAAATGTAGAGGATGGTCCCCTGATCAAGAAACAACAACTTAAGAAGAGAATATGTGGTGGTAAGGTCACTTAAGAAGAGGTCAAAGGTCATGGAATTGGAATTTTCGCACTTAATTAATGCTTAATTAGAAAATGCCACATGATACACAACAGATACAAACTTGAAACTTGTATCAGATGAGCATGAAGTGAGACACATTATAAAAAGCAAAACAGTTTTCCACTCTTAGCATATCGTTCGACCTCAATCAACAAAAACTGTAAAAAACCCTGCCCATTTGACCCCCATACTAATTACACTTTTATTTGACATGAAAGCTACAACAGGGAAATCACATGCAAAATGTAGCGGATGGTCCCCTGATCAAGAAACAACAACTTAAGAAGAGAATATGTGGTGGTAAGGTCACTTAAGAAGAGGTCAAAGGTCATGGAATTGGGATTTTCGCACTTAATTAATGCTTAATTAGAAAATGCCACATGATACACAAAAGATACAAACTTGAAACTTGTATCAGATGAGCATGAAGTGAGATACAGTATAAAAAGCAAAGCAGTTTTCCACTCTTAGCATTTCGTTCGACCTCAATCAACAAAAACTGTAAAAAACTACCCATTTGACCCCCATACTAATTACACTTTTATTTGACATGAAAGCTACAACAGGGAAATCACATGCAAAATGTAGAGGATGGTCCCCTGATCAAGAAACAACTTAAGAAGAGAATATGTGGTGGTAAGGTCACTTAAGAAGAGGTAATATCGATTCGACTCTACCTTGTGCAGAGACAAGCTTTAAAGTTTGGTCATATAAATGTTTTGTCATTGTGATTTATTTTTGTTTAGAATGTTTGAAAAGATAATATTGTTTGAAATTTGCAGCGCATGTCTTGTCCTTGGATCTGAAATTACAATTTACTGTTCTTCTTCTTCAGTCGAATTCAAAATGTCCTCATCAGAAGAGCAGGTTTCGAAGATGTCACTGTCCTCAGAATCTGTTTCGGTATCTTCATCTGGAATAAGAGCGTCAGGGAGCTGTTGCCCATCAAACCATATGATGTTATAGGTTTGGCCTTGAATCTCCCAGCCATTTTCTGTAGTTGGTTGTTGACATATAGCATTTTTGTTGGCATCAGCCCACATGTTTGCAATAAATGATGCACACCGAATTTGCTGGGAGACCTCGGCTTCACATGGTGGTATCATGGTTGCATCAATCCCACGAAGTTTTTCAAGAGGATTCTTTGCTGTAGCCTTTGGAGAGTATGCCTTTTGAAAAACTTCAAAGCGATGAGCATTAAGCGAAAGTAATTTATTTGGCCGTGCTCCATACATCCTTGCAGTGAAGGACATGACTGTGTTGACCGAATCCTGGCTCAAAGTGCCCATGGCAATCTCTGCAAAAGCATCTTGGGCATCCTTATCTCCCTCGAGAATTTTGAAGGGGCGTTTTTTCCCTTTTTTGAAGAATGCAGATGTATAGTCTGACCCTGTAAAGGCATGGAAGCCAGCTAGTGCTTGGCTGAGTGGGGTTCCCAAGACTTTGCTTATTGCAGTGATATCTATGAATCTTCTGTTGTTCCTTGCTGATGTCCCAGCATCCATCTAAATGTGTGCTCTGAACTGCCTGCAATGATGTAGCAGAATGATAGCGACATCTGTATCTGATGCCCTAACTGCTATGTTCGTTACATTTTCCTTGTCAATGTGACTAACATGAGTGCAAATCAAGGTGTCGGCTTCCTCGTGATTAGTTTTCAGGTTATCTACTTCTTCCTTTACGACTTTCCCATCTATGACGTAGAAAAGGTAGCATGCTCCAAGATACGAAATATATACAAGTCGCTCTTGAATTATGTCTGCATAATGCTGGGCCTCCCATTCAGTTGCCAGGAATTTTGGTAGCTGTTCTTTGAATGATCGTGATTTTAGACAATCCAATATATTTTTCGGGCGGTGCTGTTCTGGTCCACATATGGAGTATTCTCTTTTGTCTGGGTCATCAAGACCTCTTCTTGCTCTTTCACAGTCCTTTATTGATGGGATTGGATATGCATCAAATATGAGATGCACTCTTCCACGAGAGAGAGAAGTGATTTGCCTTAAAATGCAGGCTGCCAAAGCTCCATATGTTTGTGGAATGTTGGGAGGAAGAACATGTAGCAGGAACATACCATCAACCACACATGCATCAACTGAGCTTGGTATGACAGTGGGAACTTTGCCCTCTAATAGCGCCAGAAGACCACTCTTGTCTGTCTTGACCATACAACCATCTGTGCTACACATGGACAGAGGAACCGGTGTTAGTGGATATGAAAAGATATGTTGCAAATCAAGTTTCCTCTGGCAAGCATTGATGACGAGGCGTCCCATACGGTCACGTGTACAAATTAGTGATGTCACACGTTTGTCTCTGTTACTCTTATTTACTGAGCCATTTTCTTTGAAGGTTCTCAGCTTCTCTCTTTTGATTGGGGTTTCAAAATGATTTGGATCTGCAATGCATCCGTCAACAAATTCTTTGTACCTGGCTTGTCCTTTCTTCGGGATTGCCAGCAAACAGGTCTTGATGGGATCTGTTGCCGCCTTACCGGTGCTGATATTGTACAGCCTATCAGTTACTTCGGTGCACTTGAATGGATTGCACGAGTTGCTTATTTGGTCTACAACTTTATGCAAATCTTCTGTGTCTCTTCTGATACGGGCTGGGCTGAGTTCAGCTGTGATGTCTTCTGTCCGAGATAATCCTGCTATTGCTAATGCCCTTGATATAATTGCTGCTCTTGTGGACTTGGTTACCATCCAGCGAAGACGTGCGCTGAAGTTGTTTGTCATGGATGATATGCCAGTCCGTCTGGATGCACAATCAGCATTCACTGTTTATTCCAGTGTCAGATCTACTGGGCATCTACTGAATGCCTTCTCAGTCCTTTTAACTGTTAAAGCTCCACTTGCCGATATAGAACAAAATCCTGGGTGAGTACTGTCCATGTTCACCAAGTCCAATTGAAACTTTGTGAGCCACCGTGAGTAATTGACATGGTTTGTGGCAAAGAATAAATGTATGATTGGTGTTAGTGCATGAGTGAGCAGGTCTACATCATTTGTTCGAATTGCTCGCTCCAGAAGGTGGAAGTCATGAATGAAGTCTATGTAAATCAACCAGAATTGTGCTGTTGGTCCATGTGCCCCTGCTCGGGTTTCATCTGCATACTCCTTGTACATCTCGACACACTTTGTGAATACAAATGATGATTCTATTTGTGTCCATGTCTCTTCATCTTGTTTTGTTTGTAACATTGACAGTAAATCATCAACTTCATCTTTGCCTTCAAATGTCTCAAGGAATGCTTGGAAGTGGAGAATTTCAAATGACAAGGCCAGTATCGGGTGCAAACGTTTGCATCTGTTGAAGTGCTTGCCATTCAGAAATCCATTCATGGATCCAGCAGCTAGGACATCGGTGTCTCTCAGCAATTCCGGACTGCCAGATGCATCAATTAGTTTCCCTATGGCTTTAAAGAAGGCCATTTCAATGTGGAATGGACCAAGCATGATAAAAACATTGTCGAACCTGGGTCACTCGGTAACCTGAATCTGCATGGCAGGTTTAGCAGCACTGAGGTCATAGGTGACAAAACCATACTGCTGACCACACTCTTTTGCACATTTCTGTGTGGTGATTAAAGTATTCTGTATAACATCAAGCGATGTGATCGGTTTGTTCAAGTTTTTCATATACATGACATTTTGTTCTGGACTTGTGTCTGGACATATCAAAGCATTGAATCCTACCCACATGGGGATGTTGGCCATCTTCAGGGCATGACATATCATCCATGCCAGATCCTTGTCAAGAGCTTGCTTTCTGTTTGCAGGCTGGTTATTAACATCAGTTGTATCATAATCAAATGTGCGCATTCGGGGCTTTTTTGGTATGGCTCAAGGTGCTGCTCCTGAAAATGCAGTTTTCTCTTTCTTGATACATTTTCTAGATGTGATATTGTTGGTGCATCTTGATTAACAAGTCTGCTTGCTCTTACCATATCTTTGTTTTGATACAAGATACCCATTGTATCGTGTAGAGTGTGTCAGACAGCTCATCGAAATTGTCGAATGCCAATCCAATTACCTGATTAAAAAGAGTTCCCTCCGGACAGGCCTGCTCCGAATTCTGAATGGCATCTCCTAGGGATGTCTCCAGTTCCTCAATTGTGTGGTAATTGACAACATGTCCAAATCTATTTAGCATGTCAACCATCTTCCTGCTACCAGTCATTGATTTGACTGCCATTCCAAGAATGATCTGTTTGCTAGGTTTTACTTTCCCATTTTGAGCAATGAATATGGCATCCTGGCTCGAGGACAAGGCACGACGTTTGAGTTTTAGAGTGTACAAGTTTTGGTTGGTGCCTCCATACAAGACCAGAAAGAAATCTATCAACATGTCTGGAATAGTAACTTCACCCTCATACAGGTTTTGCAGAGTTGGAGGTTCAGGTAGAGGTGAGATTTGTGCATGTTTCATTGTTTTACGCAAGAGTAAGGCAGCCTTGTGAATAACAGCTTCATGCGATGCTACATAATCATAGGCTGTTTGGATAAGGTGCTCACCTAATCCTGTGGGATAAACAATAGCACCTGCCTTTCTAGCCCTATCTTTACACTCAACCCTAATTCTATCATTCTGCAAGTTTGTTGACAAATGTCTGACTGTAGAAATTGGAGTCTCACCAGAGTCTTCACAAAACTCTTGATACCGGGCGTAGATGGATGTAAGAAGTTCAGGCCTTTTGTCGGTCATCACTAATTTGTCAATGTAAGCATATAAACCTAACAAAGCAGTAGCTTATGGAGAGACTGTACATTGGATAGATAAGTACTTGTACAACTGTTATGGTACCTAACCTCTTTACAACGAAAGTCTACACCAGAGATCATCGAAAGTAGATTGTTGTCCATTTTAGCAGCGGCAGCAGTTTTTATTGTTATCTCAGCTTCGAGAGTTTCACATTCACCAAGATGTTCTTCTGAGCCACCTTTCTTCTTCCTTGCTTTCTTGCAAAACAGGCAGATGCGTGGGAAAATACCAGAATTGGATGTCGATGGGGGAAAATCACATGAAGAACGTAGTGTCTTCTCACTTGATGCATTTGTCTGGGCTTTGTGTGTTGTATCATCGTGTGGCACGGCAGTAAAGTTTTTGTAGCAGCTAACATGATAGCCATGGTTACGGCCAACTTTATCTGGCAGCGACTGAATTACCAAGTAGTACTTGGATGAGACAAAATTGCGCTTTTCCTTGCTCTTTGCTGCCGAATTAATGATGGATGACCAGTGATCTTCACTGATAGATGCGATGTTGCCAGTAGTCTTCGTATCGGCTTTCCCCACGTGGATTATACTCTCTGCCAGGGTCTGGGGACAGCCTGCTATCATGCTCCTTGATCATAGCAACTTGGACATCATCTGAAAAGCAACATATATATTAAAGTTGCGAATTCCAGTACATCATTGGATAGATCAATTAAGAATTGATCGTAATTAATGTTTGATGCATGAAGTATGAACCGAATAAAACGATGTGCACACTGTATGACTCCATGTAATTGCAGTCAAATGTTATAATTAAATTTGTATGCATACTTTAATAATACACAACTGAATTTATATTGTTTAGCTTTAAATACGCCTGTAGTATTTTTTGTGTAAACTTGATACTTATGTCTGTAAAAATTCAAACAATATTATTATTTGAATCATTTGATTGTCTTCGGTTCGTGATATGAACGAAATAAAGTAAGCACCTCTAGATCAATCAGATTGCCATAAAATGTATAGACGCAAAGTAATTTAATTATTGTCATTTGATCGTTGAAGAAATAAATTTCATTTGATGTTGATTGTATAGTGAAATAGCTTCTTAGAAAGTAGTATCTTCAGGAAAAGTTGCAAATGAATTCTATTACAAATATTTATAATTTTAAAATTAATGCATTTATTTACTGCATAAAACTGACTTAAAACATATAATAACTAAAAATAAACTGACTTTAAGACATACACTATGTAAATAAGAATAAACACTGATCGTTTACTCACCGTACAATTCAGAAGGCGTTTGGTTGTCAGCAAGCTCAGCCATGTTTACATGCAGAATGATAATATTCACTAGACAACTAGTTTTAAATATAAAAGTGAATAAAACAAGACTGAATGGAATTATTATAATTTTCATAGCAAGTATTCTTTTGCGTTAATGATGTATACTTTAGTGTCTAAAATGTTTATTTAACTCAGTTTGAAATTTGACTGTTGCGATCTATTACTTCCGTAAGCGACCTTATCAAGCAGTATTTAAGTGTGAAAATACCCACTTCCATGACATTTGACCTCTTCTTAAGTGACCTTACCACCACATATTCTCTTCTTAAGTTGTTGCTTCTTGATCAGGGGACCATCCGCTACATTTTGCATGTGATTTCCCTGTTGTAGCTTTCATGTCAAATAAAAGTGTAATTAGTATGGGGGTCAAATGGGTACAGGTTATTTACAGTTTTTGTTGATTGAGGTCGAACGAAATGCTAAGAGTGGAAAACTGTTTTGCTTTTTATAATGTATC
>JAECMU010184299.1:0-11323 GCA_016106625.1 Dracogyra subfuscus
GGATTAATGCGATTTAATGCTCGACTTTTAGTCTATAATAATAATTCTGAAATCTTGAGCACTGTAATTATATTGTTCGGTTAGCCATGTTCATACTCTCGTCTGCCAACCATATATCCAGTGTCAAATGAAGGTTTATTTCTTTACAATGACTTTATAAGAATCGTGAGATCCAGTTTTACATTACTATGCACGACTATGGGAAATCTGTGTCCATTTAAAAACACCACACATGCGGAACAATAATATACTAGTAATCGACATGAGTATAATGCAACAATTAAATCCAAATCTTTAAATTGTTCTGGGAAAGGTTCATTTTGTAACATAATTATGACATCTCAGTATTCTGACCATTTATGGTTTTTATGACGTTAATGTCTTATTTTCATATAACCATTTAATTACGAATATATTGGATAGCACTTCAAATATTAATTATACTGATCCACTTTGAAATCGCATATATTATGCATATCTTCTATGCAACATTAAATGACAGACAAAAAGTGCAATAAGACAGGGAACCAACCATTGTTTTACATGTATTTGTAATGACCAAATAATGCATTAAACTTGAATATGCCATGTCACATGAGTTAAGGGTATTATTTACAGCAAGCCATGGCAAGTATGTCCATTATTGACCTTGACGCATGCGTTGGGATGGCGTCGAAAAGTCGCATGATTCGCTCTACTGCTATGTCAGGGTTAAGATTGCGATGTTACCTTGTTTTTGCTTGCCCCGGATAATAGTGTTGAATTGGGTTAAAGTCAGGTGACGTTGCCAGAAGGGGTAAAGCAACCAACTAGGCGAGAGTTTAGAATTTTATGCGGAGAGGTCCTAGACTGTGACAACGAAGTTTAAAGGCGGGGTCAAGTCCCACTATATAATAATATTTTTTTAGTTTTCAGCGGGGGGGTCGATCCTCAACCCACCTCCAACCATTAGTTGTTAACGTCTGCTACACTTATTTTACATTATATCGAATGACTACTTTGGGTACCAGTCAAAAGTTTGCAAACGTAGTGTAAAACGGCTTAACGAGATGGTCTTAATTGATGGCACGGATACCCTATTTGAGGAAAGCTTGTATGACCGTAACAGTATGTCTGCAGGTACTGACATGCAAGGGAAACAGCTAACATAAATTGAAACTCTTTGTGTTAAGTTGCAAACATTTAATGACTATTAAAAAGATTTGAGATATAAGCCAATACATGATAATTTTGTAGTCGAACACTTAAGATATGTTTGGTGAAAGGTGTAGGTAGTCACTGCTTGTGAAGGTTGCCAAATACATCAAATTTAAAGGAACTATAACATTTGTTTTGTTTAACAACAACACTAGAGCACATTGATTTATTAATAATCGGCTATTGAATGTCAAACATTTGGTAATTTTGACAGTCTTAGAGAGCAAGCTCACTACATTTTTCAGGGGATATTTTATATACACCATATCACAGACAGGATAGCACACACCACAACCTTTAATATACCAGTCGAGGTACACTAGCTGGAACAATTAAAGGCACTATCGTAACATGTTTATGACTGACCCAGTTTTGATGACTAAAATTACATATTAAAGAAAGAAAGAAATGTTTTATACATATGGTTAAGGAAGGAACAAACAGACTGAGAGGAAACCCGCTGTCACCACTACATGGGCTGCTCTTTTTCGATTAGCACCAAGGGATCTTTTATTTGCGCTTCCCACAAGCAGGATAGCACAAACCATGGCCTTTGTTGAACCAGTTATGGATCACTGGTCAGTGCAAGTGGTTTACACCTACCCACTGGGCCTTGCAGAGCACTCAGGGTTTGGTGTCGGTATCTGAATTAAAAATCCCATGCCTCGACTGGGATCCGAACCCAGTACCTACCAGCCTGTTGACCGATGGCCCAACCATGATGCTGGTAAATTACATATTAAAGACCTTTTCCTGGTTACAATATCAGTATATGAATAAACATTAACATGCTTGGTGTCATCCTAATGTAAATGTAGTAAACCAAACCAGACTTTTATCTTCCAACAACTGTGTATACGTATATGAAACAATATATACATTACAATGAAGAAAAGAAAACTTCTACAAGCATTAAAACACGACTGCAAACACATTGGATATACAGAAACCAATATTCTAAACAAGAAAATGATTTGATTATGTAATTTCAGTCACCAAAAACATTCAAATACTGAAACATCTTACAATGGCTGCAAACTCAAGACACTCCCTTTAATACTAAAATATTTTAGTACCCCTACTTCATATTTTGCCCATCAGTAAAGTGTCTTGTATAATACAATACTGCAATGAAAATTATTAAGTGGCTACCCAAGTAAAAAAAAAGCCCAAGTAAATGAAACAGTTTCTTTATTGAATACAAAGTTTTACAGTATCACCATTACTTTACAAATTTATAAATGCGGTTCATATACATTTATAAGAATTAAGACATTGTACACATGTAATTTAGGACATTAAATGTATAAACCTGATCATAGAAATGTACTAATATACATATCATCATGTCACTTGTTATTGTAGCTTCACTGTACTAATTGAATGAAATGACCATGAATGAAAACTGATTTAGAAAACTAAAAACGTTTAAAACATTAAGTGTAACAGTAAGTAAAAAAACACAGATACCATACCTAGGCTATATACCAGTAACATTTAATCAATAATTTAAAATATATCTAATAGTTTTACAGTGACAGAATAATCAATTAGGGGTTTTAAACCCAAATGTATCAAATGTAAAAATAAGAGACAGTCTATACAAAAACAACATTGTATACAGGATTTTCAAATTTTTTAAATCATGAATTTGTCAACAGCATATGGCAATATTGAAAAATGCTCACCGATTGAAATTTTGAACACGTCAATGGCAATTTTAAACTAATAACTTTGGCAATAAAACCCCCAAATGGTCCCTTCAACTGATGGCATTTTTTATCCATGAGTAAAAAAATCTGCCAATGGTTAAGATGCTGACTGGCTGTAATTTATATCGCAACTATGGAAATTGCCGTTGGTGCCGTCATTAAATTTGAACATTGCAATGATAACCAAGGAACATTTTTATTAGCAACTATGTACAAAAAAGGAAGTCACTTTGCACTTTCCGGTTCATCTTTTTTCGTCATAATCTTCTCCGAAATGACAAGTTCTGCAGATGTGACCATGTCATTGTTTAACTCCACATTAACCCACTCATCACTGTTCCGATTGTTTTTCTGTCTGTCAACACCACTGTTCTCTCTGTGGATTACAATATTAACATCACTAGGTTCCTCGACAGTTTTATTGTCCCCGAGGACAGAGCCTGGCACCTGGTCATCAGTGTCTTTAAACAGTGGCGATATTACACCTTCTGACTGGGCCGACTTTGACACAGAGTGCAACGCAGCATGTACCGGTGAACTCGTTACAATATCATCCAGGAGGAACATTTTGCTAGCATTCAGTGAACTGTTTGCAACACTGTCGCCTAAGCTGGATAGTCTCTGTGGTACTGCTTCTGTTTTATCATCATCAACAGCATCATCATTTTGCACATCATCATCGTCATTGTCACTAGTGATGGCCTCCTGTCAAAAATGTAACAGAAATAAAAGTGAGAAAAGTAGCGAAAAAATTTAATGCATCAAGGGGTAGAAATAATTCATCACTTACCAAGACAGTTTGGTTACATCAGAGAAAACCAAGGAAAAAACATTAGTACTGGTTTCAGACAAAATGACTAATATCAGTGGATTTCTATCCAATATATATCATCCATTAGTAAGAAACTGACCAAGGTAATTAATCCATGGTAACTGCAGAAATTATCAGAAGTACTACAGTAACTAGTACAATAGAAACTGTCTAAACCGGACCTTGAACAAACCGGGATACTGTCAAAACCGATCATATTTCGTGGTCCCGAATTTACTCCCAATTAAACCATGTCACAAATACCTGATAATACCGGAACCTGTCAATTAGAAGTTCTGCTTTCCAGCATCCGGCTCCAAACAAATACCAGTTACCTACGCATTATTGTTTCTACCTTTGAATTGGATAATTCACTTTAATAATGAAATAGAAATATTCAGAAATTCTCGGACACGTTCATTTGTAGTTACGAAAATATCTGAGAATTTACGAGTTAGTTGCAGGTTACATGTCAAGGGAAATAACTCTAAATTCTAAAATGAAACCCTCAGACAGTTTTTACTGTACATGAATGAATGGTTAAAGTTTAACTATATCTCAGCACAAAATATGCATTGGCTATCAAGTGTGAAAATTAATTATTAAAAAAAATATAATAAAATTTGATTTGTTAATAGTACACAATCACATATTTTGAACATGATGATATTAGGTAACAAGCTCAAATCAGGGCTCGCGCTGCCGTTCGCCAATGGCAGAAAAGAAAAAAAAAGGCACAAGAATTTCTGATTTGGCGAAATAATTGGCGAAAGATTTTTTCTGATGTTGAATTTTAGAAGCAAACGTGTTAACCAGTTTTATTCAGTTGATCTGCCTCGCATTGTGAATAAGCGTTATTTGCATGTCCACATGGTCAGTCTATTTTTCGTAGCTGCTTGTTGTAAAGTTAGAAAACGCGATTAAATAAAATGAAATACTGTTTAAGCCATGTTGCATTGTTAATACTAAATGTTTGATTACTATCGACTACAAGTTTTACTTTTTATTAGTCATGTTTTGTCATACCCATTGATGTTATAAATCTAGGTCACATGGTTGAGTTCATTTCCACGAAGTGGGTACATTGGCGAGGAATACATATGATATTGTTTCTCACTTATGAATATACAATCATTATTAGCTAAAACTTTCTATGTTTAGAGTTTATATTTCAAACATATTAAATGGCGAAATTATAATTCACTTGTGTTATATCTACCGATATAATACTAACGCCGACAAGATACATCCCTCCACCCATTGCACAAAAATTGAACCGGAGTGAAACTGAAAAAGGTTTTTCCCCCACTTGTGTAAGATTGTCGCACGCTAGTGTTTTTTGATAGCAATAAACATAAAGATGTTTCCTTTGTCCTTATGTTGGGTGACTGGCTATAACCTTGAGTTGGACGCCGTACTAATTATGAATAGAATTCATTATAAATCATACCGGGAAGTTACAAAACGAGATCATGGCATAGGGTATGACCAAGAGTTGCGCACTTTTAATTATTATTATTAAAAAAAAAAATTCTTCATAAAATAAAATGGCCAGTCTTGCCATTTTTTTTCTTTAAAATATGATTTTTCTATTATATTATATATATACAACAATACATCTATTAGTATTACCAAATTGATTAAAGATACAGGCCTGTGGCAATGGGACACTATCTAGTGGGGTAGCACAGTAGTGGGACTATTGAGTTTTATCTTCATATAAAGCAGAAAAGAAAATAGATAACCAAAATAAGAAAATCTAATAATGTTTATAAATTTATGTTTGTAAAATTAATATTTTGACTGAAATGTAAATATGTTACTGGCGAATATATATTTAGATTGGCGAAAGAAATTGAAAAGTGGCAAATTTTTTGGCGAACAAAAATAGCAACCCAGGGCTAGCCCTGTCAAATGGTTGCCGATTTTAGAAAAAGATTAACTAAAAGCAACTACTAACCACACAGTTGTAGTACTAGTTTATTTAAGCCTTTTCAAAATCATTTTGTCATATCATAGAGTTTAATGTGCACATTCAGAGTAAGCTGTCTAGCGCACACCTGTCATGGGCACAGGGGCCGGCCTCGGCCAGCTCCTCTGTCTAGGATAGAAAAGGTGAGGAGGGGAAAATGTTACCAACAGTACAGTATTCAGGGCAGTGAAATAAAGGGAGCTAACTGCATACACCTGGATAACAATTTCTTAATCATTTTTGAGAACATCATTCGTTATTGTTGATAATATAAACACAAACGTTAACATTTTAAAGACACATGACTGAGTGCTCCTAGGCAATGACCAGGTCACCAATGCCAAAAAACAGAACGGTCGAATTTGTCACTCCGTGACATACAAAATAACCCGAAATGGCCTTATCTGTGATGTACAAGTTAACTATAAGCACAAGGGCAGTAAATTGTTTTTGCTGGAAAAGACATTTAAATTTAAGAAACAGAATATAACATTCATGTCCATTAGATATCATTTATCTTGCACTTTTAATTTTTTTTAAACATATCCAACTCGCTTTCGCTCATTAAGATACGCTTTAAAACAACTTGTTGTAAGATAAATGGTATCTAACAGCCACACATGCAGTATTCTCTATTTAACTACTGTGCTGATTTCACATCTTACCTGTAATAGGCTCGACAGGTAACTAGCCTTGTCAGCCAGTTCAGTAAGCGTGAGGTTTTCTTCACGCAGGCAGTCTATCTCTTTATGAAGCTGAAATTAATAAAAATAATATTTAAATCATTAAAATTATGAGGATGTAAATTTGTTATCATCCTTACTGATAATTAAAGATAAACTTTATGAATCATCAGCCACTGGATGTCAAACTTTTGGTAATTCTGATATATCGTCTTAGAGAGGAAACCTACTACATTTTTCCATTAGAAACAAGGGATCTTTATATGCACTATCCCAGTTAGAATCTAGCACTTGTGGTGTACTGGCTGCAACACCGACAGGAATCGATCCTAGACTGACTGCTTTACCACTGGACTATTTACCGTCCTTACGTAAAAGGGAATGTCTGAGTAACTCTCCATTCCTGAAAAATAATGGATGGAGGGGTCCTGAGTCCCATCATGTTTCAGGAATGGAGAGTTACTAGAGTTAATAAAATGCTAACAATTTTTTATTTAAAAAATTAAGACATCCAACACTGTCAGGGCTCACACTGGAATGGATTTTGGATTAGCCAGTTTTCAGCTATGTAGTGTATTTCCTTCACAATTATTAAAATGTGGTCAATTTTGGGGATATTTTATTAGCCAAAGACCAAATGTTGTAGCCACTTTATACACAAATTAGCAACTGGCTAATTTGGCAATACACAGGGTGAGCCCTGACTGTTTATTATTCATAAATAATACATTTTCATCTGAGTTTATTTTGTTAATGACACCACTAGAGCACATTGATTTATTAATCATCGGCTTTTGTATGTCAAACATTTCTTAATTCAGAAATATAGTCTTCGAGAGAAACTTGCTTCATTTTTTACTTAGTAGCAAGCGATCTTTTATATGCACCATATCACAGACAGGATAATGCACACTACTACATTTCTCATGGTGCATTGGCTGGAATGAGAAATAGCCCAATGGGACAACCGATGGGAATCGATCCTAGATCAGTCGCGAATCAAACATGCACTTTACTACGTCTTGCCTTTATTTTCATCTTATTTCAACCTGCAAACCTAGTCTATCACTGAAATAGGAACATGTATGTTAAATAATGACCATAATCTACCTCTTCATTTTCCTCCAGTGTATCATTCAGTGCCTGCCTTCGTTCCTCTGCCAGTATCTTCCAATAGGACTCCGAAGCCTCTTCTGCAAAAAAAACCCAAAACCTATTAGAATATTTGTAATATCCATTCAATGAACAAATACCAGGTAACTAATATATATTCACTAATAATGAAAAAAAAAAAAATATTGCGAAAGAATTTTCGGTTTGACAAAAAAACTTGCAAGAGATTATTTTTTTTCCAACACGAGTTTTAGAACCAAACATTTTTAACCAGTTTTGTTAAGTTGATCCGCCTCATGGGGTCGCTGTTTACATGTCCATGTGACCAGTCTATTATTTGCCAATTTACTTAGCAGTAAATTTAGAAGTTTAAAAAACCCCATTGTATTGAAGTTAAATAAACTTTTTTTTTTTTAAATAAATATACTGCGTCCAGAAGGACGCACGTTTATGCAATATGGTGAGTCCCATCCTTGATCGCTGCGTGAGAACCCTGATTCATGTATGAATAGAGAAACATACAACAAACTTTGAAAAAGATAAAAAATCAACACAATTAATTGAACTACACTTGTATCTTTGTACATGTACATGTATCTGTACTGATGATTTTAATGGTAATAATTTAAAAACAAACACATGAAAATAGGTAACTTAAGTCTGGGCTGCTTAGCTGATGATTTATTAAATGGTCCAGCATATAAATAAATATATACATTTTGTCCATAAAAGTACTTTATTCAACCATTATCATATCCTGCATGTTTCCGATATTGTGGTATAAAAAGTTATGACATGCCATTGTGTATCATACACTTAAAACATTTTCATTTTCCAAGACTTTTAAGCACCATTTTAGTTCATTTCCCAGGACTTTTTTGTTTTACTTTTTTCCAGGAGTCTGAATACATTACCAAGAAAGGATTTTTTAATGACACCCCAGTAAACGGTTTACCCAGTGTTTGTTATGTCTCAAACATAAGCTACACCTGAATGCTAAAGTTGTAAAAATACATAAATAAAAAAAGTATTGTAGTGTGCAGATTTTGTTTGACTGTGTCTCAATGTTGGATCATACAGCAAAACACTCCATAGCTATAAGACACACATGTATCTAACCACTTTGTAGAAATTATTAGGAGATAACCGTATAGAATTTTTAGATCTGTGGGTGTTATTGTCTAATCATTAGCCTGAGGTAAAAAATAAAACATTTGCGAGCATCAAATAAACAATAATATCTTCAAATCTAAAATTCCATATGGTTATGTCCATTGTAAAATGAATTGTTTTTCTATGGAACTAACTGGCTATAAACTAACTGTAGACCCTTGAACTTTGCCTGTTCCAATTGCTAATGACATCACTTTCTAGTGAAGTCATTAGCTTTCCAGGTGTTATTTTCATTTGATCCCGGAAAAATAATGTTATTAACCAATCACAATACAGAATGCACTTGCCATCAGTTTACAATATACATTTAACTTGTTCCTTTAAAAGTACATTATCCAACCATGCTACAGATTTTCGAACCTATTAGAGTGCTATGTTATTGTAAAACCATCACAGGCTACAACATCAAAATGACACATGACCTAGCTCAGGGCTCGCACTGGAACAAATTTTGGTTCTGCCAATTTTCAGATATGCAGAGTATTTCCTTGAAAATTATTAATTTAAGAAATATTTTGTTAGCCACTTTATATAAATATTAGCAATTAGCTAATTTGGCAATGCTCAGGGTGAGCTCTGATAGCCTACCTATGATTTTAATATATCGTAGAGCTAAGATACCTTCGAAACCATGGGCCCAGCACCATAGTACATCATCATATTCTACTAATGACAGTTATTTTGGAATATAACTCAATTATGACCACCGGTATGCAGCCATAATACATTCACAAAAAACAGCTGTGCCATTAAGTCTCACCTCCACCCATCAACTCCAAGGCAACTTGGTCGTCCTCTGCAAGGTCATCCTCAGCAAACACATCTTCAGGCATCGCGTCCGTCTGTGTGGCCCTCTCTTCCAGAGTGGAAAAATCAGCAGACTTCGACCGCTTGGCCTTGGTGGGACTTGTCTTGCGTGATTTTACTTCAGAATCGGAGAAAACCTTAACAGGCTTTGTTGAAGGCTTGATTTGTTTGCCTTTACCATTCTGTAAATAAAATTGAAAAATAATAAATTAAATAAATTATAAATAGTTAAGCTGTCACGATCAGGTTTAAATTATTTTGCTTTAAGTTTGATGAACAAAGAAGCTAGCAGAAATAAAATTCATAAGCTATGTTTTCAATTAAAATTTATTTTCTAGAAAGAATATCAACTGAATTTACAAAATGTGATTGTTGCGCATTTATTTTAGACTGACCCAAGCATAAGTTGAATAAATGTGATTTTAACATGCATTTCTGTTAGTTTTGATGGGCAATTAAAAAAAAAAAAAGGTCAAAATGAAACAAGTTGCTGTGTTTAATTGCCAGTATTGTTTCAAGATATACAACCTTTTTATACCCAAAAACAGTTGAAAAAATAAGAACATTTAACACAGTTTGGTAGTAAATTAGTTTTTAGTGACTTTTTACTTTGGTCTACTTACATATACCTGGTCTCTTCCTTTCCCAACAAGTTTTTCCCCTTTAGCTGATAACTGCAAGGACTGTAATGTCTTCCTCGATTCATGATCCTGAATTCATAATTTATGATATATCATGATGTAATTATTTAGACAGTAGTATTAAACTATGACAAGTAACAACAAAATGTGGAGGGATATGCCGTCTTGTGTTTGTAATTTCAGTTGTTCAGGTTTGAAAATATCTGGCGAGTGATAAATGATTCATCACATATAAAACATACAAGCAAGTGATTTGCATTACATAATAAAGCTTGCACATATTGAACAATCAATGAATGCATATGGGCCTAATGGTATTCAAGTAAAAGGGTCGGCTGGGGTTAAATTATCCGTAAGAGGTGCACTGTTACTATCTTTTTAGATGGACGATAAAACACGCCTCTGAGATCAAATTACGATGAGCTTGGATGTGCAATCGCCTCAGATTTGAAGAGGATTGTATGCATGTGGAATTTCATCATCCTGAGATAAAACTGGGTTACTAAAAGAAAGAAAAATACAGTGGACTCTGCCTAAACCAGACTCACTTCGTACCATCGAAATAAGTCTGGTTTACACAGAGGACCGGTTTAGACAGAGTTCATCCAGAGTTATGATTCTTGAATGATCAACAACTCCTGATCAACTGATATTTGAACCTATGGATGGTTGGGAACCTAAAAGGACATTCCTGAGTTTGCTGTAATGTTTAACTTTTAAGACGTTATCTACTAACAGAGACTTTTTAACAATTGTAATTACATATCAAATACATTTTTCTGCATAAAATATTAGTGCCTGCATATTAAACGTGTTTCTGGTCGTTCTAATATTTGTACTAGATTAAATTTCATTTTATTTCCTAAATATTATTTATTCGCATGTATGAAATTATTTGAATACTCGTAGAAATTGACTTAAAATGGAGAAAGATGAATTAACATTCGGTGCGTGTCACATGACCTCACATGTGCCAGATCAATAAGGCCAAAGAATTGAATTTTTAAGAAGGATTTGTTTTACGTCCACATTGTTGATTTTTTTTCATTACTTGATTGCAATTATTTTGTTTCACATATTGTAACTGAAAAATGTAGAATAGTATTTCCATAAATATCGTATTCGTGTTTTTGTCGTTAGGTGAATGCAGTTTGGGACGTCAATGGTATATGAGGCGAACAGTCAAACTGGGGGCGAACTGGCAGGGGGGGGAT
>JAECMU010184406.1:0-22074 GCA_016106625.1 Dracogyra subfuscus
CTTAAGACAGTAACCAGTTATTCCCTCTATAGGTGTAAACATTCATGGGTTATGCAAAGACCAATTCGGGTAATCCATTTTGTGTCCTAACTTTTAATGTGTGAATCGCCAAATTCACTAATTGTGAATTTTGAAAGCAGTTTGCAAATTTTATTTTAATTTGGTGAAATAATTTCAGGAAATAATTGACATTTTTTAAGTTTAATCGACAATTTGGCGAAATATGTTGCTCACCCAGAGCTAGCCCTGGATCCAGACTATCATTGTCACTATTTCCAGAGGCCTGAATATCAAAGTGATCATATTATTCATCCATTAGATGCAATTTAATTGAGGGGGATTGCTGAATACTTGACAAACAAACACATTGCATTGACAGGGTTGCCACATGTCCGGGGGGAAAAGTCAGGAAAATTAAAGGTCAGGGAAAAGTCGGGGAATTTTACAGCTGGACAGGAAAATATGATTTTTTTTTTGAAAAGTCGGGGGAATCCAACCTCGGTCATGGAAATTTGGAATTGTTTTACACTGTTTCACACGTCAAATGATGTGTAAATGTGATAGACTAACAGTTGTCACTTGGTCCAATCAAGCGGGCAGCATAGCCCAGTGGTACAGTGCCCGCCTGATGCGCGGTCTGTCTAGGATCGATCCCTGTCAGCTAACCACTAGGGTTTTTCTCGACATAACCATATGTCCGACGCCGATGTAACCTTACTTATAATGTGTTGAGTGCGTCGTTAAAATGTTTAAAAAAAAATGGTCCAATCAAATATGTTAGTGTCCTACTGTGTTAGATGGCTATGGCAATCTTCTTTACTATTATTATGCAACACCTTATCTTTGAAATTGTGTCTTAGGAGACATGAAATAGAAATGGATAACCATCTGCAGGCAAACAGTCTCTGTATCCCCATAAACCCAGCTTACCGTGTTAGGAACTACTTATTGTATACACCTTCGACGGGTTCACAGGCTATTTCCACTACAGTCAAACAGTCAAGTATGTAAGTGTATTTTATATTTTATTAACAGTACAAGACATTGAAATTGATGCGTCTCACTTAGTACCCATGGTATGTTCATTTGGTTCTTACATGCATGTGCATCAATTACACCTTATTTTGCAAGCTAATTACAGCCAAATTTGTGATGATATCGACAGTTTTATTTTGTTTTCAGATTGCCTGGACATTCCAAGAAAAATGCTCTTACATCCAAAACGTATCCATACTGTCATGTTTGTGACATTTGTAACAAGAGCTTCACGTTCTTCCACAACCTTGTACGCCACAAGAAAAGTGTCCATGAGAGAATTGTTTTCTCATGCAAAACGTGTGGACAAACTTTTAATCGCAAAGATAATCTTAATCAGCATTGTAAACTGAATGGTCATACTTTATGACATTAACTGTGTTTACTTTATGTAAATATAACTTGTGCATCTAAATGGTGCACTTCACTTGTAAAAATGGAATGAATCATTTTATTGTTGCGTTGATGGAACTTCATCCTTGGTTGCACTAACTGATCTGTCCTAAAATTAGTTGCAGTATAAATGAATTTACAAAAGATTTCATTTATTGGATTTTGTACCTAGTTGTGTTCATCATGATAGACACTTTGAACATTGGTGATTTGATCTTTGATACCCACTAATATTTATGTATACATTGAAAACAACAAATTTAATATTACAGTTCATGTCTGTAATGTCCATTATTATAATTTGAATAGTTTTTAATGTTTCCTGTAAGCTCATTTTTGTTATGTGCATGTAACTTGAATTATCTGGTTTTAACTGGAGTAGTGTAGAGAAACAGAATGAATATGTTACGATTTAGCTGAAATATATTGTGGTCATGAGAGAGAGGCAGGGATAGGGATAGAAACGTACAGAACAAGATGGAGAGAGAATGAATTTTTTAATTCAGCTGAAATATATTGTGGTAATCTGCTACTGTGTGGTCCATAACCATATGTCTGACACCATATAACCGTAAATGAAATGTGTTGAGTGTGCCGTTAAATAAAACTTTTCTTTCTTTCTTTCTTTCTTTGCTACTGCTGCCAACTGAAATGCAAATAATTGGTGTTTATTGGTTGTGTGTGTGTGCTGTGAATGCCTGTTTATATACAGTGTATAGATGATACATTGATTGACAAGTGTGATTTTATTGATTACTTTTATCAAAAGGCAAGATATAGGTATTACTTTTCTAATGGCAACATGACTATAAATTATAATAAAATTAACAAAACATGAAGCTGGATTTTTGCTCATCCATTAAAAAGGACTCCAGGCCTATGCTTTCCCTCTTAAGATCTGTTTCAAGGATCCATCAACACTTATCTAGAAGCGCTTTTGCCAGAGGGTACTGATTGTAAAATTACATACATGTACCATGAACTCATGGCAATTAATGCCTGTCTCAAACCATTTAACTCAATAAACCATTTGACTCATGCTTACATCCACTAAAGGTTCGAGAATGACTGTCTTGGGCACATTATCCGAGATTCCCCGGATGATGTGTCCAAGACAGATGTCTGTGTAATATTGTAAAGTTTAGATAGATGACAGTAAAGCACCAGTCATGGTGTTACGTTTTGGCCGCCATGTTCAGCAACGTTGCAAAACGTGGCTACAACGTGAGCAAATGTAGAACAATGTGGCTAAAACGTGACCAAATGTGAACAGGAAATTTTAATTTTGGACATGTTCAAAATTTGTTGATTTTACCCACAACATACTACAACGTGGCGAGAATGTGGAACAACATAGTAGAATGTGGGGATCAGAATGGGGCACAATGGCGTACCCAAAACGTGACACTATGACATTTCAAACCCATGTCCACTTAATGAAGGACATTATGGTCTGTTTCAGTTTTATTAGGTACCCACAAATTGTTTGGGAGAAACTTGAAAGCCTGTCTAATTCTTCCGCTGATAACCCAAGAATGCTAAATGGACTGATTTAAAAAAAAAAAAAATATCACAACTACAAAACCACAGCTTCTACCTCAGTGGTAGATCTGCTAATTCCTATTCACTCCAACCAGGTACATCCAAACTGTCAACTGTTCCAGTTTATACATGAACATTGCCAGGAATCCTGTCTAATTCTTCTGCTGATAACCCAAGAATGCTAAATGGACGGATTTGTTTTAATGAAATATCACAACTCCAGAACCACAGCCTCTACCTCATTGGTAGATCTGTTAATTCCTCTTCACTCCAACCAGGTACATCCAAACTGTCAACTGTTCCAATTTATACATGAACATTGCCAAGAATCCTGTCCAATTCTTCCACTGATAACCCAAGAATTTGCCGGATGGACTGTGATTTTTGGTTATGAAATACCAGAACTACAGAACCACAGCTTCTACCTCGGTGGTAAATCTGCTAATTCCTCTTCACTTCAACCAAGTACATGCAAACCCTCAACTGTTCCAGTTTATATATGAACATTTCTAAGAATCTACTGATGTGGTTGTAATTGTTCATTGGCTATCCTCATTATAGGCTTATGGTACCAGTGACTGATGGAAATGTTGCAAGATGTTCCAAACTAATGGTACATAAAAAAACAAGCTGGGGTCATAATCTCAATCTCTGGAAAAGATTGCAAATGTATTATAAGTCATTAATACCATTCTTAAGTGGATTTGTGCTAGGACCTTCTATGCTCAAAATCATATGGATTATCAACACTCTAAATAAGAACGTTGATAGCTACATTGTCTTTACATTATACTATACTTGTAACAGATATTCATCTATCAGGATGTCCCAACAGAGGACTGACTGTTGTTGCCATTCTCTTGGACTTGAGATGTGCATTTCATTTACATTTGACTTCTTCCTAATCAAGTAAAATATTTGTGTTTCGACGATTACTAGTTTGGTTAACTAGTTGGTTGTAAATTTGATCATCAACACCTATCTTTACAATGAAGACCTTTTTGCCAAGCTGTTTAATGCTGCACTGGGAACAAAATTGAAGAAAACTTTTCAGGATAATATTTCTTGTCATAAATACTTGAAATATGAACTGTTGACACAGTGAAAAAGTATAGAAGTATAGCAATTACATTGCCTGTTGGAATGTCCTGACCTAACCATTGGAATTGGAGATGGGAGTGTGTTGAACATGTGTAAGATGCCAGCTTTTAAAAATATTCATGATTAGAGAAAATGATCAAGTTTTTGTTGTTGCTCTTTTGGTGTGTTTTTTAAATAGTTTTTTTTTTTTTTTTTTTAAAGTTTTAGGTTGTGCTTTTTAGTAGTGTCTAAGTGAGTCTGGTTAGAATTAGCGTGACAAATTAAGGTACTGATATGACTTTCAAACTAACTCAGTTTTAAAGGTCTTGTGCTTGGCTTTATAATATAAGTGGAATATGTAACTTTTCTTGAGCAGTGGCAGCAATACCAAATTTTCCTTTCCTATCTATAGATGCTGAGCAGAGATTCTGTAATAGTTTCATGTACATTGTACATACAGGTATTCGATATTTTAGTTGAGTATCTATTTCCTTTTCAGACAGTCGATTGCTGCCGAGACGAGAAACGTTCAACTCATTGAAAAGAGACGTACTGCAAATAGTTGTCCCCACTGCAACAATGTTTACAGTCAACGATCTACCCTTGTACGCCATATTAAGTCTGTGCATGAAAAAGTTAAATTCATGTGCCCACTCTGTTCTAAAGTTTTTCAGAGGAAAGACAGTATTCTGCGCCATTTTGCCACATGTACTTGCATTGTTAAAAATTCAAAACCACTTGTCGCGGAGGAGGAGTCACCATAACTGTAAATAACATTTGAACTGGTGGACATCTCTGGATTTGTTTTTGTTGAGAAATTGTTCTGTAGTAAAATCTGGAATCTCAAGTTGTTGGTGAGAAAGAAATTGTAATTAAAAAAAAAAAAAATAATTTTTATTTTATAAATGCTTTATTACAATTTTAACAAATGAAATTAAATGGCATTTAAAAAACCAAAATTATATAAGCTATATAGTCCGACTACTTCATCCAGGCTTGTCTGCTTGCCCTGGATAAGTGTGTTTAGTGTTAGACAAGTAAATTGAAAATATCTTGACTTGATAACTCAAATCACATTATTTATTAATTAATCTGATGTTGTGATATGTTAGGACCATTTTACTAGTCCCCTACCAGTCCAACCTACCTATTCTTATCCCAGTGGTAAACCACTAACCTGATGCACGATCACTCTGGGATCGATCTTCGTTGGGGGCCCTTTAGGCTATCTCGTTCCAGCCAGTGCACATTGACTGATGCTATGCTTTCTGTGGGATGGTGCATATAAATTTCCCTTGCTACTAATGGGAAAATGTTTCAGGTTTCCTCTCTGAAGACTGTAAAAATTACAAAATGTTGGACTTCCAATAGCCAATGATAAATCGATTTGATCTAGTGGTTTTGTTAAACAAAACAAACTTCTTTTTTTCTGTCTGTCTTTCTGTCTGTCCTTTCCAACATTGTTTTCTGGACTTTTTTTATTCAAAGTGGTTCAATATTGTGTGTACCCTTAAATTTGCATTTACAGATTTAGTAGGTAGTGAATTTTGTTACGCCTTGTACTAGTTGTAGGGGACATGAATTGTTTAGCAGTAGTTTCAGAATGCTTGTTATAATTGGGTTTTTTTTCTAACAAGACAACTTGAATATTGGTTGACACAACAGCAACGTTTGGGTGGACAAGCATGTTATACATGGGCACATGTCCTGAAGGATGAGTTGATGTTGACAGTTTATGTAGCGCCTTGTTGTTTGTTTCTTTCATGTGTCTTCCCAGGGACCCTGTTATATTCTTACCTTTGATAGTCATCTTTCCTTTCCATATTATTTAGTACTCAACAGGAGCAAATTAAGTTAATTGTAAAACAGTAGGTTTATCATCCTCGGGATGTTTACACAGAAAGAGTAGAATTTACTTACAAAACAATTCATGTAAAAAAAACCCACCAAAAACCATTCAATGAAATTATTAGCATGGTCAGCATTACGATTTGAAATGCAATATTGGTAAACATACATCAGAGAGATGATTAATCTGAAATTTCAATGCAACTGAAATGTTTTCTCTGTCTGGTAAAACGGTCATAAAGTTGCATTTTAAAGCTGAAAAGTTTCCTGGATTTCATTGTTCAATGTCATTTTGATCCTAAATACCTAGTTTTTGCATATGATGGGAGCACTTGCCTTCTTCTTGTCCGCCTGTACTGGGTACATAGAACAGAGACTCGTTGAACATTTCTTGTATAGTCAGACATGTGCCTGCAGAGAGCACTGATAATTTTAGATATTGTGACAGGAGAATCTTCTGTTTTTTTAGTTTAGTATCTATTTCCTTTTCAGACAATTGACTGCTGCTGAGATGAGAAAAATTCAACTCCTTGAAAGGAAAAGCTCATCATATAGTTGTCCCAATTGTGACAATGTTTACAGTCAGCGATCTAACCTAATGCGTCATGTTAGATCGGCACATGAACAAGTCAAATTCATTTGCCCACTCTGTTCAAAGGCTTTTAAGAGGAAGGACAGTATTGTTCGCCATTTCGACTCATGCAGTTGTGTTGTTAAAATTTCAAAAACATCTGTCCCAGACACAGAGTCACCCAGATTTTAATATTCATTAAAAGGATGTGGACATCACTTGATTTGTTTTTGTTTTGAGAGACATCTGACTTTGCCTCGGAGTAAAATGATTCCAACTAATAACATTTTGTAACAACTAGTATTGCGTATTAAACATATATTCCTGGTTAGAATATCGGGGTCTGTATTTTATACGTTAGAAAATAAATATGTTAGAAAATTAAATTAAGTTTGACCTAGTATAGACATCAAGAACATATTTAATGTATAGCTGCTAATAGTTAATGCAGGTAAATGTATATAATATGTAATTACAATTGTTGAAAAATCTCTTGTTGAACATAATCTTAACAATTGCAACACTTAGGACAGTCCCTTTAAAAATTATCAAATTGTGAAATCAGATATCTTATTCTTAACACTTAAACTACCTCTGAACTACAACCATTGGTAAGGAAGAAAACAAAATAGTTTGTGAAAAAACTGCTGAATGCATGTATGTATTTTGGTAAAATATTTTTAACAGATCAAATTTTTTTTCTTATAAGTATTTTTAAAAAGTGATGTTGAGAGAAGGGCTAGTCACTGTTCTCATTTTGACATGTACAGACCATATATGGTATGTGGGTGGGTTGATGGGAAATGAGCTCTAGTGATGTTGTTAAACAATCCAAACTTGTTTACTTTTTAAAAACATTTCTTTTCATTTCTTACAGAAAAACATCCTTGAAATAAACTGTCGTTAATAGGTTATGTAACACTTCACAGTCGTAACCGATTTGGTTACTATTCTATTTGTGAAGTTTTAACTAGAAGGTACCACTTTTTATCTTTACCTGTTGCATCTTAACACAACTCATAGACAGTGTGGGTGGCCCCCACCCCCATAATAAAATATGGCTTCACCAGTAGGTTTAGCTGAATTGAGTGTTATGTTAACATCACAAAACATTTACACTGAACAATATTTTTTAAGCATGTGTTTGTGGACACTAGAAAACAATAATAATACCAGACTTTCTAAAAGAATGGAACATATACTAGTCACAACAAATTAAGGGCCGATATGAAATTTTACCACTTTTAAAAAAAGTTTACAAAAATTATAGGCACTGGTCCATAATGAAAAGTAGGTAACAGACTTGAATAAAGCATTTTAAAGTGCATGTATGTGAGCCTTTACTCATACATGGTTCTTACGCGTCCTGGAAATCCTGGAATGTCCTGGAATTCTGTGATTTTAGAATCCAGGCCTGGAATGTCCTGGAAAAAGCAGTAAATTTTATTGTGTCCTGGAAATTTAGGCCAAACATTTGGTGGTTTATTTTTCCTCAACTTTACTTTTGTTGTTCTCGTGACCTGTCTACATTTAGACAACAATTTTTCTTCTAAAAACATTCATTGATTGAACATTTCATGTCCTGGAAAAATCAGAAAAAGTCCTGGAAATGTCCTCGAATTTCATGTTTTTACAAGTGTAAGAACCCTGTCATAGTTTGTTTGGTTGTCGGTGGAAAGTGTATTGCAAATGTATAAACAAAAACCAAGATTTTAAACTCTTTTTTCTTTTCTTCTTTTTTTTCTTTTTCTGACTAAGCAGGGAACCTGCCTGAAAACTGCATGGTGTAACGTGAAACTCTTTTATTCTTTTTTTTATATTTTTTTTATATTTTTTTATATTTTTTTTGAAAAAGGGTTGAAAGGGTTTAAATTCCATTGCAATATGGCTTCGGTTAATCGTGCCACCAAAACATGAACTGAGCATTCTGGTCTGGTTGAGCCCTGCCATGTTTTTAATGATAGCATATCCATGAAAAAGGTAGCAAGATTCCTGCTTGTGAGCCATTCGTCATCCATTAACTGCAAGGGCATTGCAGTACCACTGACATAGTGAATAGCTATGCTACCCCTCTCAGCCACAGTGTTCATGTGGTCCTGAACTTCCTGTGACTAGTACACTTGACCAAGCTATTTGGTCATTATATATTGGTGCATTTGGATGTTTAATTTACACAAGATGAAATCCTGCAGGTTTTAGGACCATGAAAACACAAACGAGCACAGTCACCAAAGAAAATTGTGAAAACACTAAGATCTAACCAATACATTGACCTGGGCCCAGTTTTACGAAGCGATATTTTCCCTAAGTTCACCTTAATTACATGGCTACCTTATGCACTTAGGATGATCTTAGCTCTAAGGTTGCTTTGTAAAATGGCGTCCTGACCTACCATTTGCAACTTGTTCCTAGTGCTGTTTTGAATGTTAAAATTCCTTGTAATATTAAAGTATGTTTCAATCTCTGCAGGTATCTATCTTTTTTCCATTCAAATCAATCTGTTGCATTTGAATAAAACTAATCTCGTAATCTACTGTACGAAGGTACATATATGTTGAAGTTGAAGTCACGTAATTGTAAATAAATAACACTTTGAAATTCAGAATGTTTTGGGTGTTTGTTTTCATTTCTGTAATTAAGTTTAGTTACTATAATTAAGTTTACACATTTTTGGCAGTTTTCCTTAAAAGTTATGTCTTTATGTAATATACTTGTTTGAAATGAAATAAAAAGGTGAAGTAACTTTGTAGCTATTTTGTAGTTTTTATAAAACATAATTACATTTGAATTTTAACTATTTATCAACAAGTGTCTTTTGTATGCCATACATTGGAATATGAAGATACAATCTTATTTAAGTGAAGGTCAAGGTTGGAACCAGGAGATCTTTATGAGTAATATGTTTAGATTACAACCTACACATGCACTTGTACATTAAAACCGTGAAATGGTTCTTGAAAACGTTAGACCAAAAATAGTCTTATTACATTCAGTTTACTGAGTTATGAATTTTATAGTAATTTTAGGAGAACTAATCATTACTGATATGTGATCTGTATCGAACAGTAGGATGCAATACTTACAATGCAATGGAAGTGATGAGTGTGTGTCAACAGTTGCCCCTAATGAGCCATGCTATGCGACATGATTCTAAAGGATATTCATGTTCTGTTTGCAGACTTCATCGAACTGGATCCTCGTCTAAGTGTCATAGCAAACCTGTTTGTGTTGAGTGCAACCAATCTTTTGGACTTGCAAAAGATCTTCTTAGACATTATAGAAGTGTGCATCAAAAACTGCGTGCCATTTGTGATGGCTGTGGAAAGTCGTTCAACAGAAAGGATGCTCTTGTTCGACACATTGCCAAACAGATTTGTCCAGCATTCAGGAATCAAGACATGGTTCTTACGCGTCCTGGAAATCCTGGAATTCTGTGATTTTTAGAATCCAGGCCTGGAATGTCCTGGAAAAAGCAGTAAAAATTTTTGTGTCCTGGAAATTTAGGCCAACAATTTGGTGGTTTATTTTTCCTCAACTTTACTTTTGTTGTTCTCATGACCTGTCTACATTTAGACAACAATTTCTTCTAAAAACATTCATTGATTGAACATTTCATGTCCTAGAAAAATAAGAAAAAGTCCTGGAAAAGTCCTGGAAATGTCCTTGAATTTCATGTTTTTACAAGTGTAAGAACCCTGCAAGTTGTCTAACCTTAAAAGTACTTAAAACTTGTTTGTAAATTAATAATCCCAAAAGCAAAGGAATATAACTTTAAAAACGCTTCGGCACATTTCACACTACAATTATTTGGTTCATAGAAGAAACCAGTTGCCACATAGGCTACTAAAGATAACACAGCAAAGAATTTTTTATATGTACTTTCCCATGGACAGAATGATACATACCATGGCTTTTCGTGTACCAGTTGTGGAGCAGTGGTTGGGAGTGGGGGACCTGATGAAGATTGACCCTTGAACACCACCAATGAGCTACATCCAAATTGCAAGATTGTAGGAAGCTATGTTGAATGTGTTTTACAGAACTGTTGGATGTTCATGTTAATTATTTAGCATGCATTCAAATGGTGCTGTGAGGACACCTAAATCAGAACAACTTAATCTGCTTTTTGTAGGGCCTAAAAAATGATGTGTGACTAATCACATAATGAGAAAACCACTGAACCGTGTTAATTAACAGTTGGCTGGTGTTGTGAAAAAGCTTCCAATAGTTGCTATGTTCTGTATATTTTTCGAATGGGCCCTACTAGGCAAGTTTGACAATCATTGTTGTTTTGTTTACAGAGTGAGCGGCAGGATGATTCCAATCTCGGGACTGGGCAAACCTGTATGTTCTCAGTGCAACCAAACGTTTGGACTTAATAAAGATCTTGTTAGACATTATAGGAGTGTGCATGAGAAATTGCAAGTGTCATGTCCAAGATGTGGCAAGCAGTTTGTGCGAAAAGACAGCCTAATGAGACACTTTAAAAAGGTTACTTGTCAAGCATTCAAGGACACAACCACAGACGTACAACATTAATATAATATTGGACATACTGTTGTATATAAGACGTTCTTAACTTTTTAATGTTGGCATTTCTCTGTGTGTGTGATGCAGTGCTTGAATTGTTGTGTTTTCATAGTAGAGCTACATGCAGCATACACATCCTTTGTATGACTTGGTACTTTTCTGTTCCAGAGTGTGTGGCCAGAAGTACACCCAGCCTGCGGGGCAGCCAAACAGGCATGTTTGTCCTGAATGTGGGAAACGCTTTGTGTGGCGTTGCCATATGTGGAGACACTATAAAACACTACACCGAGGTTGCAACATTGCCTGTCCACTTTGTGGGAAAATATTTTCACGAAAAGATAACATGGATCAACATCTCCGACATGGTCGATGTCGAAAACTCAAGCAGAGGGATAATTTTTGAGGATTGCGATGTTTGAAATCGTGAAGAAATTACTTTGTTTAGTATTGCATGGACTACGGTTTCAATTGTTGGGGACACTGACATTAAGTTATGAAGCTAATGCATGGCTGTTGTGAGATTAAAACTAAAATTAAGTAAATTAAGTTTTTCTGTGCAGGTTAACGGGCCCATTAAATAGTGCGTTGATGGTGCATCATCTTTCATGGAAGCTCCTCAAGGATGTTTACATGTTAAGAATGACACTGTGTACACGTGGATACAGGGTTCTTCTCCCCTCTACAATATAAATATGAATAGAGTACATAATTGCCTTATTGGTTCACAATTTGCATTGAGTAATATGTATCTTGGAAGTAGCTTACATTAGAATATCTATCTATCAAATGAGATTCTTTTTATGAAAACAGATTATGCTTAATTTCAATTCCATATTGCATTGAGCAGGTCATCTGGTTACGTTCATAATTTATATCTTGAAACATGCATTCACATATATATCTTATAAGGTATTTCATACAGTAGAAATACATCTTTCTTAAATTCATTTCTGTACTGTGGATTATTCATTACAATTTAGCACCAGAATTGTGTATTATTTGGATCGAAGTGTTGTTACTAATTTTATTTCTTGCTAAGACTTGGTACTCTTTACATTTAGACCAATCTGTTGATTTTAAGTAATTTAAATGTGAATGGTAAAATATATTTGATAAGTATTGGGAACCCTTGATCTGCAGTTTTTACTTTCTCAAAAACGGTTGAATCCATCATGGAGACTTAACAAAAATGTGGCTGTGAGAAGGGAAAAGTAAAATCTATTGGTAACGGTGGTTTGTTTGGGTGTGGGGTTTTTCTTCTTCTTTTTGGGAGGGTGTGTGTGCTTTTTTCTGGGTGTTTTTTAAGTTTTTGTTACTTTGGGGTGGGGGGGGGGTGTTGGGTTCTTTTTTTCTTCATAATTTACCATTGGCTTTCTATACACTTTGGCATATTGTTGCACACATAAAGCTTGAAAAGCGGCAAGCAAACTGATGACTTTGTGATGTTTCCTTTGCAGCCAATTTGTCTACGCTGACTCTGGCACGGCAGTAGCCTCCAACCTCGGACCTTCGCCGGTATCGTGTGATGTGTGTAGACAGCAGTTCACATACACTTACAATCTGTACAGACACATACGCAGCGTTCACCAAAAACAGAAATACTCCTGTCACTTGTGTGGCAAAGTGTTCTCTCGCCAGGACAAGTTACATTCTCATCGGAAATTATGTACGAGTCTAGGCGACATTATCTGAAAGTGCGTTTCTGTGTGTACAGAATTAACCGGTGTGTGAAGTCCCGGAAATTATGTAGGAGTCTAGGCGACATTAACTGAAAGTGCGTTTCTGTGTGTACAGAATTAACCGGTGTGTGAAGCCCCTGAACAAGTGATAGATGACTTCTATTTGATACTATTTGATAACATTTAATAATATATTTTGTTTAGATTTTTTTAATAAAAGGATATGTGAGAAAAGTGAATCTGTGGTAATTACTACTACTAACAAACTACTATTTGTGTTTCATAAGTTTAAAGGTCAGATCTTGGGATCATTGGATACATGTCCAAAACTATATGACCATAGCAAAATAATTTATATAGAGAATAACTAGGATAAATGGTCATTATTCCATTACGGTAAGAATGGGAAATTTCCCATTCGTCCTGAACAGTATCAAGCCTATATCTTACATCATTTATTTCTATCATAATCGGCCAGTAGAAAAAGTTGTTGCAGGATAAAAGTGTTTCTATTTTCTTGGCCAATTTTTAGTTCTTGCCGAGTGAAAATTTTGAAAATCAAATCCCCAAAAATATACAAGTAATTTGCTGATTTTTTATTTCATTATTACTTAATTTTTTGCACTCATTTGTATACATAAAACTTGATTGGCTTTCAAAACTGTAGAAAAGAGAAAATTTGTAGCACTATTACCCTGGTTTTAATATGATTTTATTGGTATGAAATACACATTTTAAATACTACACTGATGGATGGACACGTGAATAGTAACCATGAATATCGACTGCATCCAAAAAAACTCGTCCACTTAAAATTGTATCAGCAAGTAGACCTTGTTGCTAGCAGTCTTTCCCAAAGCACTGGCAATCAATCCCACTTTACATCCTTGTATTTTGCAGTCTACTTGAGCAGAGAATTAAATTCAATTTCAAATACCATAATATATTATGTTCTCTTATATATTTTCCATCAGTATATCTATGGTGTAGGTTTGTTGTACTTTGTTTTATCACATTGCTGTTTGGAATTTTACAGGTAGCCAATAAGCTTTTTTTTACACATGAATTTTAGTTGTTTCAAATGAGATTCAGCAATTTGTATTAACATGTAAATAATTAATTTAACTGAGTTAGCTCATTTACTATGATGAAATCACTATTTAATTGTTTGGGAAATGTGCATTTCATGTAATAAAATACTAATATGCAACACCCTCCCCTCCCATTTATGTGTATTGTTGTCATGTCACGTTGGTTACTATGACAATTAAAGTTTGTGGTATCAATCCAAATGTGTTGAGTTGTAAGTTGATATTTAGAAATGGTACATATATTGATTTTATTTGGAAAAGCTGTGTTTGAAAGTAGGTTTGTTATTTGGATCTATTGAACTGAGTCACAGTGACAAAAATGTTTGACATCCAATAAGCCGATGAACAATTAATCAGTGTGCTGTAGTAGTGTTGTGAAACAAAACAAACTTTATTATTTGGATCTGCATTCCTGATATGAAGCGGGCAGCATAGCCCAGTGGTACAGTGCCCGCCTGATGCGCGGTCGGTCTAGGATCAATCCCCGTCAGCTAACCACTGGGGTTTTTCTCGACATAACCGTATGTCCGACGTCGATATAACCGTAATTATAATGTGTTGAGTGCATCGTTAAACAAACAAAAATCCTGATATGAAACAAATCGTGGTGATTGAAGGTTTTGGATATATATGTAAGCTTGATGATGTTCTTGTTGTGCAACGATCTTACTGGGGAATAACCGTACTGTTTTCTGATTTGGTGACTTACATCAGTTATTTTACTGTTGTTAAAATTTGGTGAAACGACCAGTATATGTTGACAAATTAAGAAACACAGTAGGGTTATCCCTATTCTAATTAAACTGTTTCTTAAAAACATGTTGAATTACAATTAAATTTATTTACTGAAGCTGTTTAGTCCTTTGCTTATATGCTATAAAGAGGGTGACATTTTATTACGATGTGTGTCGTTACCTCTTTCATTTAGTATACACGTCTTTTTGAGAGAAGAGAATGATGATTTGTATTAGGATCTAGTTGTTGTGGGTGAGTTTATGATTGTGGTAAAGCCAGTACAAGGACGTGACCTGTGATCAGTCGTGTTCTTATTCTTTCAGATGGAACCAGTACAGGAATGAGCCAGGCACCATTAACACTCCTCAGTCACAATCACACTCTCGTAAAAGGATATCCTGTACTATATGCGGTTCTCCGTTTTCACGGAAATATGGCCTTGAGAGACATATGGCTTCTGTTCACCTCCGGGCTGTCAAATTTTCCTGTTCGTTATGCAGTAGATGGTATAACCGAAAGGACCAACTCCAGTATCATATCAGAAAAGTCCATCCAGACTGTGTTCCATAGTCATTTCATTGGTTTATGTCTGCAATCCTCTGTTTAGGATGTGTTCTGACATGTGTTTAGTAGAAATCCTATATATGAATATATACTTAAATTATCTTTGCAGTTTTTAATATTTCTGACATGTCTCGGACAACATGCATTAGTATCAGTGGTTGCATATTTCACACAATATGCAAACGTATCTATTGTTACAATGAGAAACCATATATTTTCATTGTAGTGACATGTTTTAACAGCTAAAGTGAATAATTATAAAAAAAATTGGAAAGTAGTGTAAGTACTTCGCATAACAATGTTTGACATTAAAGCTGTTTACAAGTATATTACTGGGATGTTCCTGTCAGTGACTTGTTCAGACATTGGAAACACTATTTGCTTTTGATAATATATAATGTGGCATTGCATAGAACATGTTATTAATCAGAAACGGCTGTGTGCTGTGGACAGAACTAGGAACCAGTTTACACATTCTGCTGCCGTGAAGAGAAAGTGAATGGTGTTCGTCTTAGCTGGATGGTACTATTATTAATACTTGAATTTTGTAAAAAAAAAAAATTTCAACTACATGAATTTGGACCATAACTAAATTTGTAATTAGTAGTGTGTTCTTACTTGAACTCATATGCCTGTATCATTGGACAGACTCTAAATTGTGCAAACATGCATTGACTCCAGATCCTTTGTCTGTGATGGTATCTTTCCCCTTGTGTGACATTCATCGTGAGGCCATTGTTTTCTCCTGCACGTACACAGATGTTCAATATTACCCGAGACCACTTTATTTCGTGATGTCGTCGGTTAGTCAAATGTGTGCTGTAAAGCTCGCTAGCATTTACTGTTGCATCAAGTCAACTTTTTCCTTTTTCAGATGGACGCTGGACCGATTTCTACAGAGTAATAGTCATGTTTGCAAGTCCCTCCATGGGCTAATGAAACAAGGCAAAAAGCTGCCGTGCAGCATGTGTAATGAAGTATTTTCGCGTAAATTTACCCTCGCAAGACACTGGGAGAGTGTTCATCTTCGAGTGGCAAACTTTGCTTGTTCACTATGTGGGAAACGGTACGCTCGAAAGGACAGTCTTCAAGACCATGTTAGAAGATTTCATCCTGAACAAAATGTTGATTCAACACAATGGAAAACTTCTAATTAGCAGAAATGATTAGTCGAGATGGTTGTGGTGGTGGTTCATAAATGTCTGTAAATGCTCTTGTAACCTGTTGGTTAATTGTTATTATTAATACTTAATTTTTGTTTTTTGTTGGTTCAACTACATGAATTTGGACCATAACTAAAATTGTAATTAGTAATGTGTTCTTACTTGAACTCGTATGCCTGTATCATTGGACAGACTCTCAATTGTGCAAACATGCATCGACTCCAGATCCTTTGTCTGTGATGGTATCTTTCTCCTTGTGTGACATTCATCGTGAGGCCATTGTTTTCTCCTGCACGTACGCAGAGGTTCAATATTACCTGAGACCACTTTATTTTGTGATATGTCGTCGGTTAGTCAAGTGGTCTTTAAATGTGCAGTGTGTGCGCTTAACCTTTTTTTTGAGTTGTCATCCGGGCAAGTGGTGACAGCACTTTCACTTGCCCGGTGCTATTTTCACTTGTCCAAATAATACTTTTATTTATTTATTAATTATTGATTTAAATTTTGCTTTTAAAATTCGGTCGCCAGGTGGGCAACCTTACTGTGGGTTTTCAGTTGCCTGTAGTCTTTTCTTTTTTTTAGTTGCCAGGGGCGATCGGGCGACCATTAAGTTTGAACCCTGAATGTGTGCTGTAAAGCTCGCTAACATTCACTGTCGCATCAAGTCGTCTTTTTCCTTTTTCAGATGGACGCTAGACCGATTTCTACAGAGTAATAGTCATGTTTGCAAGTCCCTCCATGGGCTAACGAAACAAGGCAAAAAGCTGCCGTGCAGCATGTGTAATGAAGTATTTTCGCGTAAATTTACCCTCGCAAGACACTGGGAGAGTGTTCATCTTCGAGTGGCAAACTTTGCTTGTTCACTATGTGGGAAACAGTACGCTCGAAAGGACAAACTTCAAGACCATGTTAGAAGATTTCATCCTGAACAAAATGTTGATTCAACACAATGGAAAACTACTAATTAGCAGAAATGATTAGTCGAGGTGGTGGTGGTGGTTAATAAATGTCTGTAAATGCTCTTGTAAGTTGTATTGTAACCTGTTGGTTAATTGTTATTGGTGGACCGATGTCACTTTGCTGATACATATAGATTTAGCATATAGTTATTGGCAATTAACTGGACTTTCATTGGTTTCAACTATCAATCAACTTTCTTTTATGAAGTCCATTAAAAATCTATGAACTTAAGAAGGATTTAAAATGTTTGGACTATGCTGTGCACCTATTGTTGTTTACTGGTATAGACCCTATACTAATTACTAATTTTATATTTAATACCTGTTCAGTAGTTTATATGTTTTCTATGTGTACCTGAAAACCACCCAGACACCAGGATATTTACATCAATTCTATCATGTGAACTGTTCGCACAATTACACTTTTAAGATTTTTTGTGACAGGATTGTAAATGTTTATAATTGTTCATCAGCAGATAAATTTTCGGAAAGAATCAGTTATTGGAACTTAAGTAATAGTTAGTCCTTCACAGTCTGATGATGTGTGATACGTTTGTAATGGCAACACGGGCAGTTTTGTTTGGGCTTTGGAGATTCTGTCAAGTTCCTGGCTTCATTTTGAGAATGCTGGTGTATTTCTGTAGACGGTGTGTGTGTGTGTATTAATTTCAAGTGTTTCTGCTAGGCCAACAGTGCATTAAAATACACATTGTGTGTTTGTATGTGTTGACTGCTGTCTATGTATGATGGTTACATGTTGATAACAATAAATGTTTTATTTACCGTTAAGACTTGTTTATTTTTTGCTAAACATAGTTTGCCATGCATCTGTTACTTTGCATTGATATAAATTAGCTTTAGTCGATCATTATATATATTCTAAAGAATGTTTATGCTGAGGTTACTCGAAACTAAATTTTACTTCAGTCGTTTTAAATATTTCATAGTTATTTTAACTGGAAATATACTTAGCTGTGCTTAAATTTACAAATGGGACTGCATGCATTTTGTACTGCATTAGAATCATAACACTGGGGTGTGTGGGGGGAGGGGTGTGAGCCACAAGCAGCTTTTCCTAGTTAATTATTATATGGCCTTGGTAAAGTTCTTGTGTTAATTAATTTGGCCATAATATTGTATTATCCATGAATCTGCTGAATTGACCCCGGATTCTGTCCTAGATCAACTCATTTCATGGGTAGGACAATATGTACATGTAGTTGTCATTTATACAAAGAAACACTTAAAAGTAGGAGTTGCTGAGTCGACAGTAGCGAAGAGTGATGACAGTACTGTTCTTCTTCTTTCAGGTGGACCCAGAACCGATCTCCACCAAGCAAACGTCAGTCCTTAACAAACACAAACAAAATACCTTGTAGTGCCTGTGACACGCTATTTTCTCGTAAATACGACCTTAACAGACACTGGAGATCTATCCACCTGCGGGTGTATACGTTCCGTTGTCCTCTGTGCCCAAGACAGTTCACTAGAAAAGATAAACTCGGTGACCATGTTAGGAGATGCCATCCATCCGATAGCGATTAAAAACCACGTAAGCACGTTTCTGTTTGTGTGTGCTGGGCGGTTTTCAAGTGTTGAGGATCAAACATTGGTCAGTTTTATTTCAGGATTTGATTGATTGATTCATTCATTAATTTCAACTTATTTTCGTGCTTATATCCAATTGAGGTTCAAGCACGCTGGGCTATCTATCGAGGACAGAGGGTTAGATGTTAATGGTTAATGAGAAAGAAGATGGTGTAGTGGTCTTGTTGTTAAAACTCTCTATGGGTGTGAACTTTATGTATGATGGCTTAACCACGACACGGCCCGAGGCTGGTAAGATTTGATAAACATGCAGGTTATATTGACTGATAAACTTAATAATAGAGAATTTTTGTTTTCACAAAGCCTAGTCCTTATGTTTGGCTAATGAGAGAGAGACAGAGTGACAAAGACAGAGTGATAGACAGAAACTGAGAGACTGGCAGACCAAGAGAGAGATGGAATGAATGTTTTACAATACCCAGTGTTTGACAAATGTTTGAGAAAGTCACTAGCCCTCACAAAAGCTTTGACTAGTGCCCTATGTAATACAATAATACAGTTCACCACAAATTACCAGCCAGGACCGAGGGTTAGTGGATTTGATGAACCCTGCAACACCCAGAATTAATTTCAAAACCTCACCTGTTGAGTGCCAGTTTTAGAAGAAACCAGTCTATGAAATGTTTTCTTAAAACTGAATGGAGCTAGGGTGAATGATGAATACCTATCTAAATGTATTATATTATTTGATTTTTTTTTAAACATTATCGTCTGCTGTGTTTGCCATTCTCTTGAAAAGCCTTCACAAAAATGTTGCCACTCCTGTACCATGTAGAGGAGTAGCACTCGTTGACTCTGCATCAGTCGAAACAACATGTCCGACCAGAAGGGTTCATGCCATTATGTTAGAGATTAATGGACTCCATCATACTTGTTATGTGGTCATGTGGGATAGAAAAAGTAAAACCAAGGTAGTGGAAATTTCAATGAGGCTTGCCGAGCCCCAGGGTAAAAATTTCCACCACTGAAGGTGTACTTTTTCTATCCCATATGACTGCATATGATGTCTCTTTCTCTCATCAATTTGATAGATAAACCATTTTACATGAACGAAGAAAGATGACTGAAAAAGTAACTTATATGTTTGACCATTTTATCATAAACAAACAACACTTATCATATTTACATCATCTGTTTCATGTGTTAAATATAATTTTAAACTGCAAATTAAAAAGATAGTTTTTATAATGCAGGTTTTAATAAAATATTGATCTAAAACAACCAACTTGCATTAATATGACGTCATATATTACCAACGCTATAATACTCCCCATATTATATTCAACGATGTCCTAGCACATACAAGACTAAGATTTTTTCTGTATGGGCTGACTTCATGGAATGGGTCTGCAGGGTTTTATCACCTATGTTGCTAGACTCCGAATATCGGCACCATTCCCCAAGGCTATGTCGTTTTTTTTCTCCAAATTTGGAGTTTTAAAAAATCCCAATATGAATGCTAAAACTTCCTAATTTGTATTTGTTTCCTTTTAATATTCTTGAAGCTCTTTTCTATTGCTTTTTATTAAATCATTGATCGCTTTCAATAAGAATAAACAACAATCAATATTTTTGTGGCTTTTAACAAAATTTTGAAAGGGAACACAAAATTCCCAATTATTTTGTAAAACGACGCAAAAATTCCCAAGTTGAAAGCCATGGGAGTTGAGTCAAATTTCAGAAATAAAACTCTGGTCTGTCTTGCATAGCTAGGGATGGGAGAAATAATTACGAGATGGAGGTTTCATGTTTAAATATTTAGATAGTATAAAAAAATACATTCAAAGAAATTATGAATGATATGTAATACAATAAACCATAATTCCCTGGAATCATTTGCTGTTGTATAATAATAGGTTGGACTTGAACATTAATAAATTCCGAGAACATAGAGACTGACAATTTCACCTATACTGAAAACAATCTGACTTGTTTTATATTTATTATATATTTATTATAAATAGCTGTGCTATGTTACAATATTTTGAATGTGTATAAGATGTTGTTATAACTTGTTGCCTATTTAGCCATGTGGTTACTGTCATAACACATGTTTCCAGTGTGATAAACACCAGTACAACATAACAAAATGTATTCATATTAGCAGTATTACTACCAAACAACTATATACGGTTGCAAATGAATCACTGCACATTTGTTTTATGGATTACTACTAGTTAGTGTAGAATGATGGAAATACAAAATAAAAAGGTCTTAGTTTAGCACGTTTCCCCCCGAATATCTGTATAGTTTGTCCCCGAATATCTGTATAATTTCCCTCCGAGTTTGAGATTTCGTATGTTTGTGTGTGTTCACACGGCAGTATGAGAACTTAAGATTAATAAGGGAGATGAACCTGTAATTCAACCCTGAGGTTTATTGAGTTCTGTTAAAATGTGTCTTTCTCTAAACATGTGAAGCTAGATATATAAAATAACAAAATTAAAATTGTATTCAATGACTGTAGTACATCTAAGGTGGCTGACTTGTGATGCCCGTCTGTTGTTGATGGAAGTGATTTAATGTTGAAGTGTCCTGTCCAGGCTGAAACCTGTTTTAGATTGACAATAAAATTATGCCTTGATTGAATTTTGCAGGTGGCCAGTGCCCTTTTCACCCGTGGAACCTAAATATAGAACAATGGGCCCAATGGACAGTGAAACCTACACACTCATGATTAAGTTGATGGAAGGGACATTCAATGTACCAGTTGCTATGCGAACAAAGAAAGAGAAAAATGCGTGTGTTCGATATTTCAGACATCGCCAACATTTAATTCTGAAAGAGAATATTCTGTACTTCCATGGAAAACCTGTTGAACTCTTACTTGAATAACTTGCCATCATGTGCAATCAATGATGCACAGTGATAATGGAATAGAATTTAAGTGTGTCGTTGCACCAGTTTGGAATTGGATATCAAGTCACACTTAATACACCCAGTCAAAAGGAAAACATTAGAAGCATTTACAATTTGTATTCATCATCCATTAAAGGCTTTTGTAGGAGATATTGCTGGCACTATAATTCGCTTATAATCTTGATTGGTCAAATTTTAATCGCAACACAATGTTTTGTATGTCGCTGTGTTTGTTTCAGCGCTAAACTTACTATTAGTGACATCACACCATTGCCATTCTGCTAGTTAATGAGTCTACCGCCGACATTCAACCCATATTACTGACATTGTTTACAACTATCGCAAATGAAAAGAATGATAAAAAGAATACCCCCCCCCCGTGACTTGTGATACATTAATTTACCAGCACTCATTGAT
>JAECMU010184512.1:1409-16366 GCA_016106625.1 Dracogyra subfuscus
CAGCTGGTTTATACATATGGAGTTTCTGGTGGTGCAAAAAAACAATAGAAAAAGGGACCATTTGGTTCATATACGATCACGCTATACCCCTGTATTTGTAATGGCAATATGGCCAGAAGACTTTAAAGTTTTATAAGGATGGGGCCTTGTAAATGTATTAATTTAAAAAACAAAAAACTTCCATCCATACTGTGGACAAACTAGATACAGTTGACTTTGTCTGAACTAGATTAATATAATTTGTAGTTTCTTTAATTACAATGCGTTTAATTCTTGCTTGAAACATGTTTTTACATATTAAGTATATGAAAAACAATTTCAAAACAAATTATAAGTTTAATCTTCTTTTTTTTTCTTTCTTTTTTTTAAATTCATTTTTGTTAATAAAATATTTATTGAATATTGTTTGTGTTTATTTTGTATTTGGGATTCTACAGGTGTAGATAGTGTGTGCAACTTAAAGGGTTTTTTGGGGCAAAATTAGCCAGTGTGGCAACAATGGTTTTCCTTTCTAGAACAAAATAAAAATAATTAATTTTATAATCATATATTAAACACCAAATAGCCATTTTAAGATGTGCTGAGGTGCCATTAAACAGTTGTTCCTTTATTTCTAATTTGAAAGGGTAGCTTGCTTGTATGTAGTAGCATTTAGAGGGGTGGACCATGTATAACAATTCCAAATGTTCACATTGCCTTTGGACCAGGTTTCCTGTAAGTTTTTCTTTTGTCTCCCCCAGTCTTAGGGGAAAAAACAAATGGTCCATGTCAGAAGTTGTGCCCATGACAACTGTGCACTAAGACATCTTGCTGTGAACATGTACTTTAAATTATTTCCAATCCAAACGAGAGTTGCTATTTGATAAACATCCAGGACAGGATGTAGTTAAGTAGTAAAGCACTCGCTTGATGCGCAGTCGGTTTAGGATCGATCCCAGTCGGTGACCCCATTGGCCTATTTCTTGTTACAGCCAGTGCTCCACAACTGGTGTAACAAAGGCTGTGGTATGTACTATCCTGTCTGTGCATATAAAAGATCCCGTGCTGCTAACTGAAAATAGCATATGAAGTGGCAACAGTGGGTATCCTCTTGATATTTGTGTGGTCCGTAACCAAGTCCAATGCCATATAACTGTAAATAAAATGTGTTGAGTGTATCGTTAAATAATTTCCTTTCTTCTTGATAAACATTCCTACTCAACAGACGAGCATTACACCCAGCCTGTGTACAGCCATATTAATTTCTGTATAGTTAAACAAAATAATAACATCTGAACACATTAATAATTTTGTTAACTTTTATTTTCTATTAAATGACTGTTTTAATCAATAACTGATGTTTAGTAATGCATATATGTCAATGGTATTCAACGAGACATGTAAAAAAAACACATATGTCGATGAATCCAAAAAGGCACAAGTAAAAAAAAAAAGGTTAAAGATTTTTGTATCCTTTTCTAAGAGAAATAATTTATAATATAAAGTTTTATTAATTATGCTAAAGATATATCTAATAACTATATTTCATAATAAGAATATAGACGAGATAAGCTAAAAATGAACACTTGTATACACCCGAAAATTAACTAAGCACCACCTGAATTGTAATGCAACAAAAAGTCATCTAGACCGGTAGGCAGCTAGTTTAACCTGCTCATATACCACTTGGGTTTCGAACATGCCCATACAGAGTCCACCCTCTGATATGACCTGGCTCGGTACTGGAAAGGCATCTAGAAGTAATTGTTTGTGCCGATGGGATTTAAACTTTACTTTTTTTTAACTTTTTTGTTTAACATGCACATTCAGAGCAAGCTGTTATAGCACACGCCTGTCTTGGGCACACACCTCAGCTATCTGAGCTGTCTGTCCAGGACAGAATAGAAATTAGTGTGGTTAGTTGTTATTGTTAGTGAAAGAGAAAAGAGGGTGTAGCGGCCATACACCTACCCAATGAGTCCTTAAAAACTCGCTCTGGGTGGGAGCCGGTACCGGGCTGCGAACCCAGTACCTACCAGCCTGTTGTCCGGCGACTTAACCGCTAGGCCACCGATTTAAACCTGATACTGACCGTTTTTATACATTCTGTATCCACTGGGTATTTATCGAGATAGCATGAATAACTTACTTATGAGAAGGACATCAGTGGTAATCCAGCTCCATAGTTCACACTAATTTGTAGCAGCAGCGATGTTTTTTTAAATATTTATATGTGTGTGTGTTTATGTGCCCACACACTTTTTGTCAGCTTCCTACACACGTAGTTAATTACCATATAGTTTCATGTATATTTACAATTTTTGTCTTTTTCCCTGGAATACATTAAATACATGTATTCATGTAACAATAGAGTTACTTGCTGTCACTCTTCCAATATCCTCTGTATAACTTCAGTGGGTTGTATCCACAAAATATTCCAAATGACTTGCGAGGTGTAAGGTCAAAACTAGGTGGTGCCTAATTAATTTCTAGGAATATACTATTGCACATAAATAAGTTGATTCAAGAAAATCCTCAAGTTTTATGTCTTAAAATTCTGGGTGCATATTTTCTAAGCAATCTTATCACTATAAAATTGTAAAACCATCGTAGGCTATGACATCACTATGATTTGTGCTACAGTGACGTCATAAGACTGTGATGGTTTTACGATTCTGTAGCACCAAGATAGATTCAAAAATATGGGTCCAGTAAACATACTTTTATAAGCTTAGGAAACTGAAATATTTATAGGATGCCTAGTAAAAAGGATAGAAAATGATAGCAAGTTTAATATCCTACTCAATGCCCATGATCAACGGTGCTTGTTAAGAATAAGGCGCAGTAAAATCATGTTAAGAATTGCAAATCTGGCAAATTTAACCCATCGTTTCTTGTGATGAAAAGGTTTTACATTCCAAATGAGATAAGTCAGTTTAATATAAGCCTAAATATTTTGTAATAATAATTATAAACATTGTTCAAAAAATGGATTGTCGTACTAGTATAACTATTATCCTACTATGTGTAATACTGGTGTCTAGCAGTGAACAAAAACAGCAGTGACAAACAAAGCATGGCAAAAGCAGCACAGTTAGTCGTATTAGTTTTGACATCTAATGGGGTTTTAATGAAAATGTGTATACATTTTAACATAAAATGTTTTTGAAAATGAAACTAAATTTATGTTAAAAATAAATATTCCTTTTCATGAAAAAAATAAGCTTACTTTCATTCTCAGAAATATTTTACATTAAAATAAATAATTGCTAATCTTTTTCATGAAAAAAAAATTAGGCTAACTTTCATGACAACCTGCAGTTAAAATTAACAGTTATTTTCTAGAAGAAAAAGTGTCAAATTTTCAAGTTCAAAACAAATTTGTTAAAAAGAAAATAATGTTGACAAAATATTTTTATGAAAAATAAGCTGTATGTGAAACTGAAAATCCGTCCATTTATGACACAACTACATGTATTGTATTCATGTCAACATCACGTACCTGGTAAATGTTTTTAAAAGCCAAAGCGTTTTTGCTCTGAACAGCACTTTCATTCATGAAGTATTGTGACCTTTGTCTAAAAAGGCAATTGACAACAGACCTGAATTAAAATGTATTATGGCTATACTTGAAGAACCTGAGAATATTACATCTAATAATAACAGCTACAGTGAAACCTCTCCAAACCAGACCCTCTGTAAAACGGAATTCCCTCAAAACCAGACATTTTTCATGGTCCTTTTTTAAAAATCAGTAGGGAACTTAACCTCTCTAAACCAGAAACCTCTTATCACAATACATTTTACTTGGATCCGAGGGTGTCCGGTTTAGAGGAGTATCACTGTTGTAATAAGTTAATGCTACATTTGTATAGCATATTTATTTTAACTGCTGTTTTCACCAATGCTGGATCAAATGCTGCAACAATGCAACAGTAATTCATTCTACACAGTAGAAATAATATATATTTTTTAAATCCATTTAGACTAAATACAATTTTTACACTGATCAAATGTAAATGGCAAGTTGTTCTATAATAAAGTTCAGCTATTTAAAACCAAGACATTGTTCTGACACAATGCATGTATGATAATAATATTCATTATTACAATAATAGCAATGTAACTTGTAAGTAATTATTGAAAATATGATGTTTTATGTTTCAAAAACGGAATATGCATCAATTTTATAGTAATAACCTTTCTTCCAAGTGTACCTGTAATAGAAGTAAAAAAAAAAAAAAACTCTGAATAAGATTATTTGGACATATATATATATATATATATATATTTATTTATTAACAGAATTTGTTTTATTATATATAAGATTTTTTATTTTTTTTAATATCAAACATGTTTGTACACACCAGAGACAAGTATGGCAATGTCAGGGTTTTGAATCCCATTTTTGATAATAGTCTCAATTTAAACATTTCCGTTTTTGAGATAATACTGATTCACAATAAATATCTGCAATTGATTGGACCCATTAATTAGCAAAGATAAGTAAAATCAGGTGCATTAAGACATACATACATGTATAAAGAAGAAACTAATCAAACTCAAAGCATGGACAGTTTTAATAATTACCTTAGTTTAACTAAGGGATAACATAATAACATATATGTACATGTAAATACCTTGTCTAGCCCCTATACAAAGTTTCCTTGTATGCAGAACACAAAGAAAATGCATTGAATAAAAATGGTTCTCAATTTACACACACAATCACATGTTCTACACTTGAATCAAGTTATTCTTAAATTGTAAACAAACAGACCTTTACACAGGTTTAAAAAAATTTTTTTTTAAACTGGTCCCATTTTTTTTCGGATTTTTTTTTTTTTTTAAACTTTCTGGAATATTCTCCCCCCCTCCTCCCAACCCCAAAAAATATTCATTATAGTTTATCCAATATGAGACTCTGTTCAAACAATCAAGTCAAAAATTAGATTTCATTATTTATTATATGTAAGCTTTAGCTTTAATTCATATGTATTTAACTGGTCATCTTTAAAAAGCATTAAATTACATGTAGGTTCTAATAAGATTTTTTTAATCTTTATTTGTTTGTTGCTTATCATATTCCGTTAGTTATTTGTTTAAAACATCACATCTCAATGCTGGACATTCTATTTTACATGCATAGATTATTTCAACCACCAAATTTAATGACACAAAGTTTCACAAAAACACCATTTAGAAAAAATAATAATTATAAAAATTTAAAGTAAATGTAATAAAATATTTTGTTCTGGAACATGCATTTAACCGAATCATACCAATCAACATATCTGTCTACACATTTTTTTTTTTTATTATTTTTTTTTTTAACGACGCACTCAACACATTATAATTACGGTTATATCGGCGTCGGAGATATGGTTATGTCAAGAAAAAACCCAGTGGTTAGCTGACGGGGATCGATCCTAGACCGACCGCGCACCAGGCGGGCACTGTACCACTGGGCCATGCTGCCCGCTGTCTACACATTTATACGATAAATGTTGAAGACAATGAATGGCATTGTATAGACTTTACCAACATTGATCACGGATATAGGAGAACAAGGAATGATAGAAACAGTCAGCAGTATATGTTTGGAATTTTAACCATCACAGGTGTTTGAATTATTTACTCCTAAACGTGTGAGGAAATATCAATATGGAATTATACAAAATATATCCATGTCGATATGTAATAATTAAAATCGTGAGATCATTTTCATCTTCTGATTGGCTGGGAGGTACTTGGAATCGTTCATCCTGACAGAGTGTTATCATTCGAGTGTGACGTTCAGTCATCCTTGAAAGAAAGAAAACCGTAATTATATTTTTTAACTAGAAAATAATCATATAAAATTATTGTGGTTGTGTTTTGTTTTTAAATACAGTATTAAATGTAGTAACATAATCCTAAAGTAACTAATTAATACATAAGATTCAGTTGTTGTTATGACTAGAACTGCAGAAATGGAAACTGTCATTTAGTATAATATGCAAAAATGTTGTTTGGATTTGCATCATGTGGGTCGGTGTAATATTGCAAGATATTAAGGAAAACAGGGATTGTAATACATTAAGTCCCAAGCAAGCCAGTATTAGACTGTCTGAGGAAGTCACAAGCTCTCATGGAAGCTTTGGCTAGTGCCTTATATATATTACAGTAATATAGTTGGTAATTTCAACTAGCCCAGACCACACATTAATTAGTCTGGACCATGGGCTAAAGGATTCGCTGAACACTGACAAAACAAACTTTACTTTAAACCTCTCTGTGTTTGTATATAAGACAAGACATCATTATGTCGACCCCAATCTAATTACCGGTACAATTAGCTTCACTATTACATGTGGATATACCAGCAGCCTGCTGCAGATCATGTCCAGTTGACCTTTTATTTGACCAATCAAAACTGTACTTGCAAAATCATGCCAGTGATTTGAAAACAATTTGAAAACATTTGGGATTATGCCATGGGTAATCAAAATGTTTCAGGTGAAAACTAATTGCAATATAAAATTTTATATAAAATTAGTTTCAAAACGAAAAAAAAAAAAAGTGATGGTATAGCCATAAAATTTGTTTATACTAGTATACAATCCAGAGTTTATTACTGCACTTTTCCACCTGTTTTTTCAATGTTGAAATTGACCAACAAGTTTGTCTATTGCTAAAATAGTCTCACCCAATATTTTAAAATTTTGTATGCTCCCGAATAACACTGTAAAAGGCGGAGTGTAATTGGTCGACATTTTAATTGTTATTTATAGAAGAAATGTCACCTGGACATGAGAGTCCATGTAATTCTGTTAGATCTACTGGTAGACCCAGTAGAGCTAATTTGAATCAGATTATATCATCCCACTCACCCACTCATCATCATCCACACCCTCGGTGAGGTCCTGTGGTAGAGGTTTGTCACTGTGATCCAGCTTCTTGTCAATGGCACTCAGAAGCTAGAAAATCACCAAATGGGTCACATTAGAACATTTTAGTTTTTTTGTTTAACGACGCACTCAACACATTATAATTATGATTATATCGGCGTCGGACATATGCTAAGAAAGAAACCTGATGATGAGATTATCTTCTTCATTCCATTTTTAATTTATCTTTAAGCTTATATCTCTTTATAGTTTAAGCAGGTTGCCCTTGGCACACACTTTAAAACTTTTAAGGCTTTCTGTCCAGAAAAAGAATGAATGGTTAGTTGTTAAATGAATTTGAATATATCTTCACTATAACAATCTTATTCCAGGGCTTGAACTTAAGAATTTGTGTCCCATGACAAGTTTTAAAAGAATTGCCATGGGTGAAATAGCCTAAACATGACTGAAAAGTTATTTCAAATGTACAAATGTTAAATACTGGCAGATAATGTGCACCAGGTGTATACATTTTGTCTTTGCAGAGGAGCTTTACTGATGCTCTCTACCTATATGGCAATTTATATCTCATGTTTGAACCCTGTTATTCCTTTTAATCAGCACCACTATATCAAAGGCTGTGGTATGTACTACCCTGTCTGTGGGATAGTGCATATAAAAGAACCTTTGCTGCTAACTGAAAAGAGTAGCCCATGAAGTGGTGACAGCGGGTTTTCTCTCTCAATATCTGTGTAGTCCTTAACCATAAATCTGATGCCATATAACAGTAAATAAAATGTGTTGAGTGCATCTTTAAATAAAACATTTCTTTCTTTTCATTTTAATTGGAGCTTCAGATCTGGAAAAAATGAACTACACTTTTCAGGGCCTCTAGATTTGTTAGGTCATTTTATGATGCATAAACTAGAAAGCCAGTATATGGTTCATCAAAGTTTGAACAAGCACAATTCAAGTAAGGAAGGAAATGTTTTATTTAACAATGCACTCAACACATTTTATTTACAGTTATATGGCCATCAGATATATGGCTAAGGACCACAAAGATATTGAGAGAAGAAACCCCCTGTTGCCACTTCATGCGCTATTCCTTTCAATTAGCAGCAAGGGATCTTTTATATGCACCATCCCACTGAAAGGATGGTACATACAGCTTTTATTACACCAGTTGTGGAGCACTGCCTTAAACGAGAAACAGCCCAATGGGTCCACCAACAGGAATCGATCCTAGATTGACCAGACATCAAGCAAACACTTTACTCTGGGCTACGTCCCACCAATAAACACAATTCAAGATGGCTGCCATGTTTTTAAAGTGTACTAAGTACAGTGAGTTACCTCCTCTTTCTTCTGCTCGTCAGTCTTGTAGGTGTCCTGATTGTAACTTTCAAACTTCTTCGGTTTAGGCGCTTCCACAGGTGCTTCGCTCACTAAAAATACACAACAGCAATTATACAACACAAATATCCTGGGGGTTTATCTGATGAAAAATATTATACAGAATATTAAGAAAGAGAAATAACTGAAACTAGAAATGTATATGCTATTAAACTCAAATGTGTGTACAGTAAAAATTATAGCAGAAATCTTAAAAAAATTAAAACATGATAATGTTCTTTTTTCATGAATATTCAACCTAACCCTCTCACCAATATATTTTCCTGGTCTGAATATTTTAACAGACAATAAAATCTTCCACTATATCTCAGGCATCGATTTCCATGACTACATGTGACTACATCATACTAATTTCTCCAATGTTCTTACAGTCTTTATGTAATTTATGTTGCTCTCGTTTGTAATAAGTTGTAATGGTAGGTGTAATTATTCACTACACTGGTTATCATAAAAGGAAGAAAAGAAAGGAAAGGTCTTATTTAACGATGCAATCAACACATTTTATTTTACGGTTACATGGCGTCAGACATATGGTTAAGGACCACACAGAGATTGAGATAGGAAACTTGCTGTTACCACTTCATTGGCTACTCTTTCGATTAGCAACAAGGGATCTTTATATGCACCATCCCACAGACAGGATAACACATATCACAGCCTTTGATATAAGAGTCATGGTGCACTGGCTGGAACGAGAAATAGACCAATGGGCCCATCATCGGGGATTGATCCCAGACCGACCACACATCAAGCAGGCACTGTACCACTGAGCTACAATCGCACCCACTGGTTGTCATGGTTTACTTACAGAGTTTCATATCAGCCGGCCTAACACTGATCTTCCTCTGCTCTCGATTAACTCCAGAAAACCACTCTGTACTGGTCATAACCGGTTCCCAGGTCACCTTTGTGTCGGGGAACAGGTCATCTTGGAAGTACTCAGTCTGTAGAAATAATGCAGAAAACAAATCAAGAGAAATAAATAAAAAAAATGACCAAAATCATTTATGGTGTTAATTCATGGACAATATGTATTACCTTAATTCTTGAGTAATAACTTACAAGATGTATTATCTTAACTTTTGAATAATAACGTACAAGGTTTATTACCTTACCTCTTGAATAATAATATAATTATTACTTATAGACTGTTGAGCAATAATATACAAGATTTATGATTTTAACCCTTGAGTAATAGTAAACCGGACTTAACTCCTGAATAATATATTGTATACGATTTATTGCCATAACTTCTCAATAAAAAAAATACTAGATTTATTACCTTACCTCTTGAATAATAACATCTAGTCTCTTATTACCTAACTGTTGTGCAATAACATCTATTTATTATCTTAACGCTTGAATAATAATATATAAGATTTATTACTGTGACTTTTGTGTAATAACATTTAATATTTATTACCTTAACTCTTAAATAATAACATCTGATATTTACTACCTCCACTTAAAAATGTATTACTAACTCTTGAGTAATAACATCTAATATTTATTACCTTAACTTAAAGATTTATTACTGTAACTCTTAAATAATAAAATCTGATATTTATTACCTTAACTCTTGGGACGGTGAATGATATGGGCTCGACTGTTGTCATGGTGAGCATCCAGGCCCTGGCGAACTCCACCTGCTTGACATCACACACACACTTGGGTAGGAAGGACAGGGCCTGGATGAGGCTGTCTGGCTTGTACATAGTCAAGGGGAACAAGAACGGTTCCTCGTCTCTCACTTCGTACATCGACACCAGGCCATCACCCTGTGATAAAAAGGTCATGTTTATTTTTCTTTAACGACAACAGTAGATCACACTAATTTATTAATCATCGGTTACTGGATGTCAAATACTTAGTAATTTTTTACTCATAAGTCTTCGAAGAAAACCACAACTTGTTTTCCATTAACAGCAGGGTTTTTGAAGGTACATGCTGGCAATGTTGGTTTTCTCGACATAACCATATGTCCGACGCCGATATAACCGTATTTATAATGTGTTGAGTGCGTCGTTAAAAAAAAACAAAAATAAAAACAAATGTTCTCACAATGTAGCTCGCCATGTCAGGTGGAACTAGAAACAGCATCTGTACAGAATCTAACATATACAGGGATATGAGAGGGGCTGGAAAAAAAAGCTTACGTTCTTCCCAAGTCGAACAAAGACTTTCAAATAGCATATCCTGGATTGGACAAAACTGGCCAATCACAGTGTAGCTGATGAAATCCAGCCAAGGGAATGTACTACGGGCGAATACTACTTGCAATTGCACAATACTACTTTCGATCCAACTCTTGTGCTCGGTGTAGCAGTCTCCATCAGCCAAAAGGCACATCAGTTTTTTGTAGGTTTCTTGGGTTTTTTATACGAAATGGAAAACCACATTTACACGTTTCCATGTAGCTCTCATATCCCTGCATATAGACTAATAGTGTGGTGGGCACTCACAAGCAACTAGACTAGAACCATCATCTTTTATCATGTCACAATATATTAATGTTGATGGACATACAACTACCAATTTAGTGAGCGACCATAAGTGCTTACAACAAAGGATCTATCGTATGTACTTTCCCACAAAACAAGACAGCACATACCACAGCCTTAGATATATCAGTCATGACGCACTGGTTAGAGCAGGTAAAAATCCAATCAGAGAATGGGTCCACCGATAGGATTCAGTTCTAAAAGGACCCGGGTGATCAAGGGTTAACATGACTAATAAAGAATTAGATGATGGGAAGGAAGGAAAGAAATGTTTTATTTAATGACACACTCAATACATTTTATTTACAGTTATATGGTATATGGTGAAGGATCATACAGATATTGAGAGAGGAAACCCGTTGTGGCCACTTCATGAATTATTTGAACTCTGTTCGATCAGTAGGAAGGGATCTTTTATATGCACATCCTACAGACAGGATAGTACATACCACAACCTTTGTTATACCAGTTATGGAGCACTGGCTGGAACAAGAAGTAGCCCAATGGGCCCTCCAATGGGAATCGATCCTAGATCGATCACACATCAGGCAAGTGCTGTACCACTGAGCTACGTCCCGCCCCTAGATAGGGATTATTAATACAGTTGAAGATGACTGACCCTTCCTGTGAGGAATACGGTGGAACTGTCCTCGTCATAGTGAGGTATCAGTATGGAAGGATTCACATCCATGTCAACCACAGTTAGTGGTGAACTCAGGTCCGACACACGGTGCAGAGATAACTGACGGGTGCTCATTCTGAAATATAAAACAAGTACTGTAAACTCTGGAGAGGGGGGAGGGTAATGCATTTATACATATTCTACATTCATGCCACAAACTCAAGTGGCAAAGGTTATCTACATATTTATTTTTATTGCAGATATCAACAGTAACTGTTGTTGGTGAGAGTTACTTATTAGGAACATATATTAAGGTGTGTATTCGGTGAGAAACATGTGTCACAGTATTAATCTAGTTTACAGCTAACAAAATGTTATCAAATAATATCATCTAGTAATAATAAATCATCCACCAAAAGGAGTAACAAAAGATGGTATACAGGTGACTGCTATATACAGGTAAGTTCTACAAAACAAGACGATTTGGTAGAATAAAAAAGGTGGCTAAGAGACTGTTGTGCCAGAAGTGACTACTGACACTCCCCGAAGTGGTCAGATTAAGCCCACAGCTAAAAGCTTATGAGGAATAACAGATGTGTGGTACAGATATCCACAAAAGACAAGAACCTGTCGAAGTTGGAGAGACAAGGGCTGGGATGTGGGGGTCAACAGTGAAATAAGTTGAAAGATGGAAGGAGTTGCCAGATCGGAAAGAATCTAGATGGAATTCAAAGGAGAGATAGAAAATGGGGCAGTGGGATTAAAAAAAAAGAGAGAGACTGTCTTAAGTTTGTTACATGTTTCCTAAAAACTTGGCCTTTTTTGATGACTAAAATTACATTATGAAATACATTTATGGTACTTGTTTAAAATATCAGTTTCTACTGCACAAGATGTTCTGGGTTGCTATATAGAGACTGAGGTGACTGCTTGAACAGGTCTGAATGTTCTCTCTCATTAAAGTTGTTCTTTTTGTTTAAAGACACATTGATTTAAAAAAAATTCATGAATATACACCGTAGTACTTCTTTCCCACAGACAGGACAGCATATACAATAGCCTTTGATATGTCACTCATGGGGCACTGGTCAGAATGGGAAAAACCCTCAACCATACTCACTTGTTAAATCCTGTCACAAACAGATACTGGCCGTTGAGCACCCACACAACACGAGCACCACGACTTCCTTCTGGACCAGGTCCCTCCTGAAACAGTCAGTGAAGGTTAAAAGTTAATGATTGTTTTGTTGAATGACACCACAGGAGCACACTGATATTTTGATAATCAGCTATTGTATGTCAGCTATTTCCCTACCAGTATGATGCATTTTGAGCAAAATTATTTGACCTTTTCTTTTTATTTATGTTTGTTTGGTTTGTTAATAAATACATGTACTAGACAGAAAATAATTTGTATAAGAAAAAATATAGCTATGAGTGGCTTCATTTTACTTTATAAATAAAAATGAGACAACTGTTTTGAAAATACGGTGCCTGTGTAGAAGGGTTTCAGGGATCGAAATACAGCATATACCAAATTTCTTTTTTTTATATATATATGACTCAACCCTCCTAGAAACTTTACTCACCACAGTAGAGACCCCCCTCTGCATAATTTATTGATATCCCACCCCAATATACTCATATACTTTTTGAACAGTCAAGAAAATGTTGAACTGTGAACGGCTCTTATTTCACATAAATGTTTGGTGTGACTCACTGTTATTTGTAAGAGAGTGTTTTTTTAGACTATTATTCTTACCCTAAGTGGCAGTGGGCTTGTTCTGGGTTCAAAGATTCGTATTTTACCATCTTTACAAACAGTGGCACACTGATTTCCATCAGGACTCCAGGCAAAACAGAACGGCTACAATAAAAGATTACATGCAAAACTTAAAACAAATTATATTTCTGTAAGAAAGGTTTTTAAAAAATACCTTACAATTTATTGTTTCCTGATTATTCATGTTGAAGTAAAACTGGGGTTTTTTTATTCAATATTTTAAGTTAAATATCAAAATATAACAATTATTCTTTAAGTTCAATATGATCAGTTAAGAAAAAATATTTTCAACTGATCGAGTACTTTTTTTTACAGGTACCCCATACATGTTTCAAGCACAAGGCTACTTGACACATTGATACTATATGAAATAAAATTGCATTTTGTTTTTATCCAGATGAAACTATTATTTTTTACAACCAACACACTCACATTTATAACAAATCACAGGACTTGTCATCTTCACTTCTCTATCAAACGTTTGGTGCACCTCGAACTTTGACCCAGCCGGAAGTTATTTGGTTTAGTACTACCTATAAAGAGCCTTCAGTTTGCTAATGTTTTGTTTGGCTATTTGAAACTTTAAGTAGGACCCAAAACATGATCAGAAAATCTGTAGCTGAATTATAGTTCTTATTAATTATTAATAAAAAAAAAATTGTATTTGCTAAATTCTACTCCACTTTGCAAATGGTGATTTGACAAATGTCTGCATGATAACAACTGACTAGAACAAAAAAGAAAACTGAAAATTACACAAATGGTATTACATGGAGACAGACAACAGACAGACATTACTCTTTTCATACAGTTAGAATCAGATCTAGTATCAACTTTCACAGCTTACAGCATCTGTGTGCCCCTGTAGCTGGATCTTCTCGTTCCCGTCGGTGAGATCCCAGATCCTGATGGTCATATCATAGGAGCCCGACACGAGGACATCTTTAGCCAGCGGGTGATACACAACAAAGTAAATCTTCTCCGTATGTCCTGAACAAACACAAATAAACCCAGATATCAAACACAGAATGTAACAATGTGCTGCCTATACAAAGTGCTCACCTACAACAAATTTTAAGCCTGCTTACAGTAATTTTAAAACAGTAAATGTTGCAACAAAACAAATTCTTTATGGCAATAATTTTTATTCAGCTAGTAAAATCAATTAAACTAAATTTCATATCTGTTGGTAGAATAATTGTCATTTGTATATGACACAAACATATACCATTAAACTTTAAAGAAATAAAAAACAAACTGTTGCATAACTGAATTGATTAACAAGCATACAATTCAGCTTTGTATTTATGTGAAAGAGCTGAACAAGCTTTTGAAACAAATATAGCAACTGTACTGCCAAAATACATTCTCACTTGTAACAAAAATATGAAATCAAGAATAATTAGCAAACAATATTCTACAATCATTGTGAAAGCAAAATCAGTAAATGCTATTAAAATTTTTACATTTTCTATATATAAACTTTATCTATAAATGAACAATACTGACAGAGTTTGCAAGGAATTCTGTAATAGCTAACCTTTCAAAACACCATCTGAAGTAACAAGTGTAGAAAACAGGCCAACATCAGGAAGCTGCCATATGTGGATAGTGGCGTTATCACATGCTGAAAAGAATTGCTATATTTTAAGTTCCATTAATAAATAAAGAACTAAATAAAAATGTCTTGTGAATATGATTAAATCTACTGAAAAGAATTAATATATATTTAAAGCTGCTATGTCTGGATTCAATCGTATACAATCAAGTTCTAAGTTCAAATACAA
>JAECMU010184573.1:0-31010 GCA_016106625.1 Dracogyra subfuscus
CTAGAGCCCTGATAACCTTGGTATAAGTCTACTTTGTCTACTTATATCATCTACCATAAAACTGATTTTGGTATAAAGGCATTTTTGTTAATCATTTGCATAATTATGCATATGCAAGTTATTGGATCATTTCGGCAATGACCTAATCTGAATCGGAGACCCTGAAAACATAGGTGTAGACACCACATGTGTTCGTTTATCTTGTATAATAAGTGAGTTAGGGCTCAAAAATGAAATTTCGGTAATGGCCGCCTTAATTTGCATATTATGCAAAACGCTCAAGGGTGCCAGGGTGGCATCATCCAGATTCTTAATCAGCACCCTCCAAAGATATAAGAACAGCAAAAAAACTTTGTGGGAACTAAATTTCCACGTTATCTGCTCTACTGCTGGACTAACAGGGGTATCCTCACAGTAAAGTAAAAGTTCAGCCCATGTGTTGTTTTAGCTTAATTGGAAAGTTAAGACACCATTTGCTCTGTATCTACCCAGTAACTCAGTGTCACGGTAATGGTTGGGTCAGATTTGTACCGGCTGGCTGCACAGGCGAGCTGCAACCGATGGACCTGTCTGTGAATGGAGATTTTAAATCGGCCATGAAGGAAAAGTTCACACAGTGATATGCCGAAGTTGTTGCTATGAACTTGAAAGAAAATAAAGACAAAGGTGTTGATTTGAGAATAAGTGTGATCAAGCCTATGCATGCTCGAAGGACTGTGGCGAGCATGGATCAGTTGTCAAAAGACAAAGAAATGGTTATGCGTGGCTGGCGCATGTCGGGATTACTGAGTGGGTAATTGGCTAATTGCCTGATTAACAATGACTGAACGTTTCATAATAAAGAGTGTTTGATAAATAAATAAAACAATTTTTGTTGTGTTCATTTCTTTTTCATTTAATTATTTTTATTTTAGTAATCATACTACTGCGTATATAAAGTATTGCGATGGTTAGTTTGTCGCAGTTTTCGCAGTACTTTGTTTCTCGCAAAACTTTATTGATCTACAGTATTCTAAGAGTTAATTATGGAAAGTCTATGTGTGGAATTGTTGAATTACAAATATATGTGAAAATAATGAAATAATGTAGTTTCAACTTTGACATAGGACCTTTAATACACAATCCTGGGAAGGGAGCAGTTACGTCTCCTACTTTTCAATTGTAGATTAGGGCCTGGAACTGTGACATTTTGCAACTTTGGGATAAAACTGTATTCATTCATATCATTCTAAACCTGTTAGCCTCATTTGCTGATGATCATTATTATTATAATACATGTGTTTGAACTTTGAAGCTCGATTGAAGCTACTGAAGCAAGACAATTCAAAATATAGCTATACAGAGTTACAATTTTGAGTCTCCATTCACATATTTATTAATCGTGCATACAATTATAGCATCTTTAAATCTTGGTGTATGTAACATGAAATAAGGAAGGCAGTTAAATGGATGACATGACAATAAATTCTATTACAGATAACTTACATCAGCTGGAGACATTTCATCTTTGACCGGTTTTGGATATTTCTCACGCATTGCTGGAGTCCACGATACTTCACTCTTGTTATGCAGGATCAAGGCATCTAAGCTGGCTAGAGCATAGCCACACAAGCCATCTTCGTCCTCTACCACAAAACAGTACTCAGGGCTGAGAGTTGCCAGTCCACCAACCAACCTTCAAATAATAATCACACAATGTTTCTTCAATAGAGATACAGCAGTATAAACCGATACGAAGAGGTACAAACAAACCATCACCTGTCAAAATTAACAAAAGCAGGGTTTCTGTTAGAACCTACAATGAATACAATTATGTACCCTACAATCTTGGAAATTAATGGATTAATTTTTAGATAGATGATTGTAGAGAACTGTAGTTTAAAATCTGTCAACACTTTAAATGCATTGTCCAATTTAAAAACATTTAAACACATACCTAGTAGAGGTACTTGTGGTCCATTTTGTTTTTATTACAGAAACCTTAATAAGATATATTTTTACTATTGTTTGTGAAGCAATAATAACAATACTGGTTTTGGAAAGAACCCGGGAGAGTGAATGGATTATGGATAAGATATCTGGTATCTCACCTGTCACCAATGAGCATGGGATTTTCAGGAAAGACTTCAGTTCCATCCATGCCATCATCACAAGTCATCAGACAGATTTGATACACATGTGGCTGAAGAAAAACATAACTGTCAATAAAACGATAAACATTTACATCAACCAAATGAGGATAAAATAAAAAATCCCTGGCATTTCAGAACCCGTACACTAACCTTGTCACATGAAATTGAGAGATAATGAATAAAAATTTAATACAATATATGGATGAACATGTCATAGCCCTGTAAAATATGCATGACAAGATCTTTTATTTTACGTCCTAATAAACTCTCTAACAAAACATGTCAGTTGTGTTTTAAGTAAAGCTTTGTTTCTCAACCTCTTCAAATCTATAACTAATAATAAAGTAAAATATTTGATAAAGATGAAAATGTTGTTGCAGATAAATCGTTCAACCGATTTTTGTGGCAGCACTGCCCATTGCCATACCAATTTTGAGGGCTGCACTAATGATTAAGAAATTGATACAAGAGAATATCCCAATATATCCATCATATTTTTATCTTAGATTTTCTTTTATTCTGTAAATCTATGACAATTTTATTTATAGGAAAAGCAATCACATGCATGTTATTACCTCATCACTTCCAACATATGGTCTGAAGTTGTACTTCTTTTCTGCAATAACCTCAGGTGGTTTCATGAAAAACAAATCTTGAGCTGCCTCAATGGGTAATACACGCTGTGATAACAAACACAAATTTATTACTGACATCAAAAGCATCTTCAGTATTAAATTCAACACATTTCATTAAAAAAATCATTCTAACAAGCATAGAGAATTATTACCAAGTAAATTCTGTCCACAGAGCCAGAAATTAATTCTTTACCTTTTATTTTCTTTCTTTTTAAAAAAATTAAAAATACCAATGCTACATTATGGACAAAATTTACGTCGTTAGAAAACCCACATTAATATTGAGCTGGATCCACTCCAGTGATTCTGCTCTGTTAGATCTCAAGTTTCAGACTCCTCATCTGTGTCAGAAAACAAAAATGGAAACAAATGTTGGTGCGATTGTGAAGCTAGTCCGGATTTAAAATAATAATCCTTGTTTCTCTGGATTACTTCAATTATTACATGGAAATCTATTTGTATTTCTAGTGCTAAAAAACCTGACATATGATCTTCCACAGAGATATATTGCCCTCAGTCTGTTTCTCCCATCAGATCAAAAGTGATACTGCCCTCAGAGATTTAACCAATGAATGCAATGAAGAGAAGGAATGTCATGAGTCATGTCATGTCAAAAATGAGTGGGTAACATAATGCAATATCAATCGCCAACTTCATAGGTAAACATGCTCTTGTTTTTAAAAGGGTGGAGGTTTCTAGGACAATTTTTGCCCAAATTAAACAAAAATGCCTGAAACCGGATAACATTTATTCATATTAATATTACTACCAAACAACTATCTTGGTATAATGTGTTTTCAATATAATAAACATTAAATTTAAAAACAATACTTTGTACATAAAATAATACTTTACCTTTCTCATGTCACATTAATTAATTGTGAAAAACAGTGATAATCTCCCATTTAATAGTTTCATTGGCGGTCTATTTTTATCCTTATTATGGTAGTAAAGGATCTACACTCTGTGCAATAATTTACATTGAATTCTTCTTTTGAAAATAAATTCATGAAATCACATGAAAAAAATATTAAATATTTTTCAGAATAAGCAGTTTTAATTGTAAACATATTTACATTATATTCTTGTTATAGATTAACGTCTAGTCCTCTTGCTCTATGTGACAAAGGCTCTGCAGTTTTCCTGACATAGGCACAAAATTATTTATTTTAAAAATCTACCTCCGCCAAATCACCTTGATAAATATGCATTTAAACAGACCCCTTACCAGACATTACTAAAATGAACTTTGCTGTGAATGACGAGGTAACCCAACTAGCCTTCCATAAACCTTATTATTCAGTGTACAGATCACGTGGTATATCATCTAACTTTGATAGGCCTCATGTCAGTGTGGGCAGACGATAACTTTGCAGACTTGTATTTCTGATAGCTGAAGTTCGCTATGTGAGGCATTTCATTGGTACCAAAATACTGCATTAGCAAAAACTAACAACATGCACAATATTTATAGTATTATAATTAAAATATAATGATGGTAGCTTGACTTGAAGCATTTTCGATATTGAGAGTAAAACTACATCTCCTCATTTATGTTTAGGCTGATAATGACGTCATATCTCACACAATCTCATGATATACACGTATGCAGTTACAAACAAAGTATCGAAACCATTGATTGAAATTGTTTGGCGGTACGATATATTTACAAACATATCACTATGCATTTTTACATGGATATTGTGAGTAGAAGAATAAAAATTCATGTACAGTAAAAGAGGTTCCAGTGAAGCTAATTTTGTCCAAATATTTACACAGTTTTTGCTGAATTTGAGAAGTTGCTCCAGTACTGTATTCCTCAATCCGCCGCAGTCTTGTATGTGTATGGCTAATTTTAATGTAGGACATTACTCTTACTAAAGTTAATTCTGCAAATACACAAAGCTATATATATATATATATATATATATATATATATATATATATAAACAAGGCCAATAGTGATCAAATCATGTCAAGAATGTTTTGCAGATTTTGAAATGTGCATGGTAAATCAAAATGCATGGATTTTGTTACAAATAAAGAATATATTATTTCAACATGTTCAGATGTATCATATTTAGGTATTTTATTTTGTTATTAATATGACTCTGATGCTCTTATTAGTTACTCTTACTAGTCAGTGTCTATAATTTAATTTCTATCTTTCTAATGTTTATATAGTTTATTTACACATTCCTTTCTTGTCATGCAATATCAGTTAGAATGCATTCTGCTCTCACTGATGGTCAATGACTGTATCTTCAAAATATGATATTGCTGAATGAATGAATGAATGAATGTTTAACGACACCCCAGCACGAAAAATACATCGGCTATTGGGTGTCAAACTATGGTAATTCAAATAAATAAAGTGGTGATCAACATCACTATAAAAATTCAAGGTTTAAACAAAAAAAGTGTAAAGAACTGTACAAAAAGACAAATATCACAGAATTTTACGGATACTGAATTTTACTCAAAAGTTCAATTTTGTGCTGTATTGGCCATTCTCAAAGAGAATGTTACACCCCTGCACCACGGTGAGGTTACAGCACGCGCAGGGGTGATGTTGCTGGACCATACATGTATTTTTGATTAACAAGTTGGGTTTTAAAATTATTTTCAGACCCAGTAAAGGTTAATAAATAATCTTTTACCTGTTATAAAATACACAGAAAAAAAAAAAAAATTAATAAAGAAAATATAAACTGAGTAGATGTTAATCCATTTTTTTTCTTAGGTTGATATTTTACATATTAATAAACACGAGCAGAGAATTCTATTTATCCTATAAGAGTTCTAAAATAAAATTTATATTAAATTTTTAGCAAATCACAGTACGAAAATCGCTGCTATTGGTAATATGACATCATCATGTTCAGCACAAATTAGTTTGAAGTCACACATTTTAACTAAATCTTTGATAATGTTACGCTCAGTATACAGGTCTTGTTGGCTTGTAAACAAATAACCCATACTCAGCAACACATTACCTAGAGACCTTGCAAATTTGCATACAATTATTAACCAGGTTAATGCAGTAAATGATCACATGGGTTTATGACATGGATATGATGGGTAAGTTATAGGATAAAGTATTCTATTTTGTACTGTGATTGCAGTCAACTTGTACATCAGAGGACAATCAGCTTCAGCAGTGTTGTTTTCACTAGATGTCTTTGGAATCCAGTCTGGAGCAGAGTGGAGCAACTAATCCCCATGTGTTTACATCAATCTCCCACGTGCATTTGCCATTAGCTGGCCGTGTTAATACTTATCCTAAAAACACCACTCTTCCAATAGGGGAAGGACATGCTCGAAACCTTCGCGGTATATGAGCATGTTAAAATATTATGCACGCTCTTCTAATATCACCAAGAAAAAGGTGTTCCAATTACTAGTAATAACTCACTATTTGTTTATAATGCAGTCATTTCACTTTTTCATCCATATATCAGATTACAAAATAGTATTTTATGAAGAATGTCTTATATTACCTCTTATATGTACATGTCCAAAACCAGGACATAAACAAAACTCATTTAAAAACAGAATGTTTTTCAATTTAATAATTATAAAGAGTTTTTAAAATACTGTAATAATAATGAAAATTTAGAATATTAAAATATATTATGCTACAAAATATAGTATAATGATTCTGATAAATCTGTTGGAAGTATTTTTCACAAATATTAATTATATGCTATATAAAAGAAAAAATCAGTTCAGGATGAGTTGTCTTATTTAAGATGTACCAACATTTGTTTTCATTCAAAACAAGAAATTTAAAAAACAAAAAACAGTTTTCTGCAAAGATAAAACCATGTCAGTTCAAGAGAGTATCGTGTTGGTTTATTTGTCAATATATCCTATTGGTCAAGACTAAATTTCTACACTAAGAGACAAAACAAGCAAATTATTTATTTTACTCCTTTGGTAAAGAATGCAGCAGAAAAATAGGTTCAAATAGTATATTCTATACAAACTTTTTCAAAAACAGTCAATTCAAGTGTTTAATTCCATGTTTTTTTAAGTCAATCAACTTTAAAGCAATTTTGTGGTAAATGAGTGCTAAATTTTTTTAAAAAACAAAATTTAGAACTGGGTTACAAAGTCAACTGTAGTAATTCTACTACATACACATACAAAAGGAGTTTAGAGTAAACTAAATTTGGAAAGTCAATCAGTCTCGTTTAATGTAAAACTGAGTTTTTTGCAACAACAATTTAAGATACTATAAACCAACAAGATGCCACATGAATGAACACAGACATGACAAGCAGTTGCACAGATGACATTCATCGATCACAGCGTATTCACTTCACCAAACACATGCCTGTACTAAACAATGAATCAAACTTTCTTCCATCTCAACATTAATAAAGTGAGCTTCACAACACGTTTACAGTTTAAACCCAATGAATGGATATTTGTATATAGGCTTTTAAATTGATAAAAGAGTCAAATATATGTTTAAACTTCCTGTTTCAGTAAAGTTAACCATTTTGTATCCTCAAATTGAAATATATTTTGATTCGTTACTGTATCAATACAGTTGGCAATTGATTATTAATATTATTATTTACTAATTTGTTCCAGGTAAATGTCTATTGATTATAATTAGTATTCATAATATCTATTTGCATTCTTTTAATATAAAGATCAATAAAATGTTCCAAGTTGTTAAAAAACAATTAACAACAATTACTGAGCATGTGAATGGTAAAACTTACTTATGATCATATTTCCTACTGCCAACTACTTTATATTCTTCAATATGTTGGGCTGACTTATAAACTAGAAATGATTAGTCACGGACATTTACATTGCACATCTGAGAAAACCAGCCAAACATAATACTGAAGAACATGAAGTAGAAAAACAACATCCATATTCAAACTCTGAAAACAGTTTCAACTATTAAGATAATGCACATTAAAAAAAAGATTAAAATACTGCTTAATGCAAATACTAAAAATAAAAATAAAAATAAGAAATATGTTATATATTACCCAAACCAATGTTAACAGAATATCCATCTGTCAGCTTGATAAATAAATGTCTTATACTCATGGTATATTAGATAAATGAAGAGAAATAAATAGTTGAATAACTATTGGAATTTGACATGCATTTATCTGTATAGTGAATGGCCTGTTTTCAGTTTTTGGCACTGGAGATAAAAGACACACTGTTTTCTGTGGTCAAAGCAAAGTACAAATGTCATCATACAACTATAAAGGTGTTCTTGTCAGAAATCTGCAAACAAAAATGTCATTAAACTTGAGATCAAAAGAAACAGGCACTGGAGCAGGCAGCTGCAATAAGCAAAAAAAAAAAAAATGTATATTAGTAACTGGATTGGACAAGTTTGGATGTTCATTTATTGCTGCTAAGGTTGTTTCGATGGCTGGGTGTTGCAACGGAGGCCTTCCACTACTTGTGCTATACATACTTGGAACTCGGCTTGAAGACCCCCACGGAACACCCATGGTTCTTGGTCACCACTCATGAACGCCTCCCTGTATGCAGAAGTGTACCCTAATGATGCATGAAAAAAGAAACGAGAGGAAAATTAGCCACAATAATTTATTATAAAGGTTAAATAATTTATGCAAAAAAAGAAAAAGGAATGATTAACTAGTTAATTATTGTATTAATTTTATTTTTAAAAATCATGTTTAAGCAAATGTTTTCTTACCTCTTTTCTTGTTTATTTTGAATCAGTTTAATTAAAATCAACAATTACATAATTAGTCAGTTACATATTCAGAGATACTCAAGAGTTTTAATGTTTGCAAGATTCATGTATGTTCTTTTTTCTTCATCTCACCTCACTCCAACTGAAAACTTTGTACAGCCTTTAACACTAGGACATTTGTGATGACTTGAAAATACCTCAATGTTGAAATTTTAAATCATGTAAAACCATGTAACACTTAACAGAGTTTATACAATCAAACCGAGAAACCACCCACTGTCAAATTTTAAACCATCAGATATGAAATATATTCATCAATAAATCATTAAACAAATTAATATATTTACAAGTAGAACTATGTTATTTAAAATTTAAATGTAAGGATGAGCTTAACCAACATATGTAAAGATATCACACTTTTTGTCCAGGCATTTTACTGCTTGTAAAAAAATTGCTCTAAAGACTTGTATGTTCTACAGATATGATAGAAGATCAGCAAGGTCAAAGGTTCTTGGGTTAGTTCATTACTGACTTTTGAATAACAATTTCATAAGTGATTCAAATGAATGCTTTACACATTTCATGCACAATTTATGAAGCCTGTTTTTCTTGAATGCAAGGTCCAATTTCACAAAACATTGTAAGGCTAGTTGCGCACATAAATGTAAACCTACAAGTACAACTAAACCACAATTCTTGTACTATTAATACACAACTATACATATTTCATTTTCTTTTTTCCCCTTACAATAGTCCACCTTCCATAAAGATGCAACTTTTTTCATGAAATAGATGCCAAACATAAGACAGATATAACTGCTAGTGACAGACATAAATTTATATTTTGTGAAATTGGTTTCAGATGTTTAAGCATAATAAATAGATTACATGTGTGTAAAACAAAAAATTATTTGGTCAAACTTGGCCTAATTCTCTATAGGATATCATCTTTTAACATTTCTTCTCTGTATTAAGATATATAAATTAAATACTTTAAAAGATTTCTAAATATTAATCAACACTTATTAGTATTTCAGGGAAAGATGTTGATAATATAAAGTTTGTTTTGTTTATCAATACCACTATAGCACAGTGATTCATTAATCATCGGCTATTGGATGTCAAATGTTTGGTAATTCATGCTGACAATATAAACCCTGTTACTATTTTTACTTAACCGTACAGTATTAAATTATTTAATAAACACTGCACATCTGAATAAACTTCAACACGAGTATCTTAAAGCCATAGACAAATTGCCTACACAGGGGAAGAGATGAGTTTGAATCATCTACTCAAATTTAGTTCTGTTTTACAATTACAAAACATAGAAATGAAAGAATGTATGTAAAAAAAACCCACAAAAAAACCCAACATTCTTTCACAATTACTTGTAATCTCCTTTGCAAAACCTATTATTAATCAAGTTGATTTACCTCATCTTTTTATTATTTAACAATAAACTAACCCTGAACAAATTATTTAACCACCCAGCACTCCAACCCCCAACAAATCCTATAAAACTCCTTGACCTTACTCTGTGGAATAAAGAAACAAACAAAATTCCAAGGAAGAACACTTCACATATTAACTTTCTTTATGCAATGGTTTCAAGTGGAATTAGCAGTTTAAGTGAAGACTAAAATGTAACAATAACAACACTTTAATAGATAATTTATGTTGGAGAAAGTTCCAATTCAGGCTTCGTGCAGAAGCTGATAATATTTATGTGAACATGTAAATGTAAAATTACATTGTTACAAGGTTGATTTACTTCTGAACCAATTATAATCATGTGCACATAGAGGTGAGCTATATTTTTGACAAAATGTTCTACAAAGGAGATTATTATTTTAAAAAATTGCAGATGTTTAATTTTAAATGTGATTTTAGCATATATAACTAAAGTTGGGTCATGATTCACTCATCAAATAAATGCATACAATTTGTTATGTCAAATAATCAGAGGAATACAGCCAGAGAACCCACGCACCCCTTTATAAATATAGATTTAATCAATATAGTAATACATTTAACCTCTTTCTCAAAACAGTAGGATAGAATTTTAACTGGCTACTTTTAACATTACTTTGTTGGGAGTTCGAAAGTGAAAACATGATCATCTGAATTGAATGATTTCCACACACCATTTGTGTTAAAATACATTGCAATGATTTCCACAACTTAAAAGGAGATATTAACTATATCTAAATAAAGACATTTAAATATTGTGGTACTTATTATTAAACTTTTTTAATCGCCTTTCAGATTATGTGGAAATCACTACTTTTAATTGAAAATCATTCAATCATGACATAAAAGGACATGCATAAATATTTCTTCATTTACCAACTCTGATGTCACTGGATGATCAAGCTTACTTAGTTTACCGCAATGAGATACAAACATAAAACAATGTCATTCCTAAAAATAGAAGGAATTTCTTTTTTTACCATAGTGTTCTCAATGGAAAAACTATTAATTTATTAACTTCCAACGTGTTGAAATAATGAATGTAATTAATTAAACAGGATAAGAAAAATCTTGTTAGATGAGACAGCTTGCCGGTTAGAGATGTAAAATTGAGTAAAGAAAACCAGGATACAACATGTGAATGTAGAATGAAGGTTAGGATTCTGAAGAGAAACCTATATATAAAAAAACAAATGCTGATAAAATAAATAAAATAATACTACTACTAACAATATTTGTTTTAACAAAAATAACGCCAAAAAAAAATCAAAAAAAATCACAGAAAACATTGATTTTAAATTTGATTACAAACACTGGTGTTCATTAGATGTCATGCATAAAGGTCTTTTACATTAATGAATTGTGTTAAAATTCCAGAAATATTAGTAGTGCTCTTCATTTAATAGTCGCAGCCATTGAGAACTCATTTTCACATATATCTAAGATAAGCCAGTGAAAATTCTGTTTGGATTACATTGTTTAACTGTACTCCTCTGACTCCATGGACATTTACAGGTAAAAATCACCTTGAAAAACACCTGTACAAAAATAATGAGAATTAGTGGGCATAGAAAGGACTGTACAAAGTGTCACATCAGTAAACAACATGAAAGGATGCCTACATGTGACAGGAGACCTCATGTGGCACATTGTGTGGAATGGAATGCGCGCAGACCCTGCAATTAAAAAGTATAATATTAGTGTCAGTTCTTCCTGTCCACAGTCAACAAGGCCACCGCTGTGTCTGTGTATACATGAGGCAAATGGCTACAAGTCATAGCATGTGGAATAAATAGCTACAAGTTATACCATGTGGAATAAATGGCTTAAGTCGCACAATGTTGAATGAATGGCTATAGGTCATACCGTGTTGAATAAATGTCTATGTAAGTCATACACTAGTGTATAAATGCTCATACAGTGTGGAATAAATGGCTGTAACGATCACATACACAAGAAACACACATTTTTACAAAACGTTTGATAATTCAGATTTACTACCAATACATATATGTATTAAATGAAATCACCAATATGAATGATCACTTAATTACTACTTCTCTTTGGCATGATAATATATTCTCTGCTCATATTTTACATTTCATTAACTTTCTGACTACTGCAGGCAAGATATCTCGTCTGATGTAATGTAAGTTAACATACTGCACACTGTATGCAGTGCAATCGCCAAATCATATTCCCTGCCATTTTACACACAGCACTCACCGGAAAATTTAACAATTTACTTGACAGCATGCTAGCTTTTTTTCTTTTCTTTTTTTTAAAATGGAAAATACCTGTAATTTTTGAGTTCAAAAATGGTTTTCGGCAAGTATTTTCACTAGACAACAAGGGTGGCACATCACGGTCATTTTCAGGAATTGACAGTTGATAATGACAGCTAATTTGATTGTTTTACCAGTACAAAAATCACCAAAGATTAGTTTTTTAAGAACATTTCTGGTCAAAAAACCCACTGCTATTGGGAATAATGGAAATAAATACTAGACAGCTGGCCACAAATGGTGTGAGGAGACAACAAACAAATATTTTTCACACATGGACACCCCTCCACACACCGATAAATTAATTAAATTAATTCACTTATATGCATGATCATTTTATAATATTACTTCTCTTTTAGACGATAATATATATTCTTTGTCCATATTTTGCATTCTTTAAGATATAAACATTCAAACCTTGAAAATATTTAACTTTTCCTAGCACAAGACTAAATTTATTATTTGCATTAGTAGTAAAACAATTTTTTATTTTTTTTATTATGGTAAGATAGGAATATGATTATTTAATATAAACAATTATGTTAATGTTAAAATCAGAGACATAAAGTTCATACCCATCCACTTGACAAAGGCACAGGAAAGCTGTAAAACTCCTTTGAGGTCCCAAATGTATGGAAACAGATCATTGAGGAGGGCTTTGTTTGGAATCCGGAAAAGACGATCCATCATTTGTATTACACCATCTACAGACTCCTCAAATTTCTTGGCTGTCTCAAACCATTTCACAACCTGTCAATATTTCAACAAACAATTCTTTAATCACCTCTTTTTTTTTTTTTTTCAATATATTAAACAATTTCTTATTGTGAAATTGAATTGTATTCATAGAAAACTAAAGTTACTAAAGCTAATTTCTTTTTCATATGCTTTGAGATGAATATCTGCAAGTGCAACTTCAACCAAAATTTCAATATTTAGAATATAATAATTTGTAAGAAAGGAACTAAATAACATAACACAAAGTTACAAGGAAAATACAAAAGCTGAAACTGTTACAAGATGTATGTATCTTGCCAGTCAAATTCATCAAAGCTATACAAAAATTATGAACAAAAAAATATGACTAGTTTGTAGTTCTACAACTCTGCTAATACATAACAATGTACAATTACTGAGATCAATCAGAATTTTTAGATTTTTAAATACCATTAAAAGAACAAGCTTGTTTATTACTTAGCTATTTTTTTTTATCCAGTTTCAATATAAAACAGATCTTGCAATGGCTGAAAATGAAACTAGAAGTTTGGTCATTAAGAAAACCACCTGTCACGCCAGTACTTTATTTAGCAGCTCTCTTTTTCAAAGAATAAATCTACCAATAAAAAGACTGTCAGCAATACTGAACATGGAATATAGCCTGACAAAAGTTTAACAATCTCACCATTTGGTCTTGTTTCCTAGTTTTGCTTGTATGAATACAGGGAGCATTTGATCTTAACCAGCTGAAGTCTTGCAGCATTTCGACCCCTCGCGACCCATGTTCAAATGGCATGTAAAACAAATCCACAAGAAGATGTATGTCTTCTCGAGTGAGCAGACAGACACCACAGTCACTACTGTCCGACCCTTTGTCACTCATCTCCACCTGCATCAGGCTTTCTGTCGAGTGGTTATTGGGAATTCCCAGGGGACTGTTTGCTGACGACTCCGGCACACACTCCATCGGCTCTGTGTCAAGTGCAGCTGAATCTGGAACTGCAACATCCACTAGGCTGTTAACAGGGTTCATCATGGGCTGGATGAAAGACGCATTGTCCAGTTCAGCCATGTTGCTGTCAAAATTGTTAGATGTCCCAACAAAACTGTTAGTGGTGGCTGTAACGGTTGTACACGTTTTCACAACAGAATGACATGTTTGGGGCACGGGTGGAGGCACAGTTTTGGGAGGTAAGCGTAGAACAGAAAATTCTTGGAGCCATTCATTTATTGCTATTTTTAGTGCCTGTTTTGGCTGGTAGCGCAGGTCAAATTTCGTTGGGATGTCGTCATCAGAACTAAAATCACTATCAGCTTCAAGTTTGATGTCCGATGCCACAGGACTGAGTCTCTCAACTGAAAAGGATGTATTATTAATAAGATTAGAATTAAAAGTACACACTACAGAATACCTGAAGGCATACAGACAAACCTTTTTAATACATTTCAGATTACATGTATATAATCCCTCTTATGGAACAGAAGATACATACTTCATCATTTGCCACAATTATCAAAGTTTGATCAATACCTACTTAAAACGTGTAAAGCCCAGTCAAATAAGGTGCTAATGCTGAATACTACATTTAAAAAACGTAAGAAGGGTCAATAAAAAATACATATGCCACACACACACTTCCCTCTAGTATCTTCACAATTATACAGGACTTCATGTTGCAAATATTATTACATACAACCAATTTGTAGCTCTCTATTCCGCAAACAGAAAACTGCTAAGTGTTTTAATATTTCCCTCATTACACATTCATTACACACAAATGAAAATGTGTCTTTTTAAATACTTTTGTTTAACACTGAACTCACCTGCAATAATATCCTTCTTTACACCTCCAACATTGGATTTACACCACTGTGACAATGTGTGACATGCCACAAAATTAGTCTCGAATTCACAGTTAGGATTTGTTAACACTCCTTTAATGTATGGAATGATTTCTGGTGAACGTCCATCATAAGGGCCTAAAAATAGACGTCTTGGGTCATAGTCATTAGCATGAATATTGTCCCAAATGATGGGAGGTCTTTTCAAAGCCTTGGTGACTTCTTCCAGAGACTGAATACTGATTTTCTTGCTCACAACCTTTGGACCTGAAAATAATAAAACCAGTAAAAAGGCAGAACAACTGGGGAAATTATTTTGTATACAATCATGATTTTCAAATACAAAATATATATATATAAATAAAAAAAATAAAAAAAAAAGACCTCAAGGGACGATATATTTAAATCTTAGCAATCTATTAAAATTAGCTCTACTGGTCTACTAGTAGATCTAACAGCATTGTGTGGACTCCCATGTCCACATGACATTTCATTTATAAATAATAATTTAAATATCGACCAATTACACTTTTTATAGCATTATTCGGGAGCATACAAATTGTAATATTAGGTGATACTATTTATGCAATAGGCAGGACTAGCTCTGGGTGAGAAAAATATTTCACCAAATTGTCTATTAAACTTAAAAGTGCCAATTATTGCATGAAATTATTTCGCCAAACTAGAATAAAATTTGCCAACTGCTTAAAAAATTCGCAATTGGCAAATCTGGCGAGTGCCAGAGCTAGTCCTGAATAGGCGAACTTGTTGGTCTATTTCAACAAACGGGGGGAAGAGTGCAGTAATAAACTCTGGATTGTATACTAGTATAAATAGGTTTTATGGCTATACCCCGCCTGCTACCAATCTTGATCGGACTGCTGGTGCTCTCTTGCATCTGCCCGTGCAGGCGGTCCCTCCTACACACACACACACCGAAACTTTCTGTCTTGAACGAAAGAGATTGCTTCGCAAGCTCTTGCACCCACGACAGGCGTGCGCTACAACAGCTTGTTCTGAATGTGCACGTTAAACCCTATGACATGACATGACATGACATACCATTATGAGGGGTTTTTTCTTCTCAAAACAAATTTTATACTGAAATTAGTTTCCGGCATACTTTGCAATTCACGGGAATCATTTTGTATACCCTCAGCATAATCCTGAATGTTTTCAAAATCTTTTCAAATCACTGGCATGATTTTGCAAGTAAGCTATTGACTGGTCGAATGAAAGGTCAACTGGACATGAGCTCCAACGGGGTGCTGTTAGGTCCACAGGTAATAGTAATTAACCAGTAAAGCTAATTTTAATTAGATTGAAATCTTAGCTAACCGGAAGTCAGTTGATCCTAAAACACTTTAACTACGATTCTGTGCTACATTGGTGATTCAAAAACATAACAAGATTTTCGCTTTCAATTACTGATATATGGTCATTTTAATTTTTTAATGTAATTGTTCACCATGTAACCAATCAGCGGTTCTAATGATTTTATAGTTGCATAACCGACATGCGAACATAACAACAGTTCTCGTGAAATATTATGCCCTGAACATTAAAACAGTTTTAATGGTCCAGATACTAAAGCACCAGAATTTTTAAATTTTAGCTCAAAGCATTACTTCCATACCATATCATCATTACATAGTCACACAAACACACACAGTCACTATTGTGGATGTTAAATCATATTTTCAATGCATATAATAAAATTATATACATTTATAACATTACATTTTTACAAATATTTTAACTTAAGTCAAATCATAATCCTTTAGTTGGTATTATTATAATGGATGTTTAACATTATTTTCATTAAATTACAATATTTTAAAATAAAAATAAAAAGCTGTAAAAATTTTTATAGATTCATTGATAATAAGTCGGTGTAAACCTAACCTGCTAGTACCATGCAAAGAAAACAAAATACCTGTCCACATTATTTCTATTCCTGGTAACAACTTGGAGCCAATTGTTGTTAGGTATTCAGAAGACAACACATTTGGCTGAGCTCTTGCAGCACAGTACTCTGAAAACAGATCAATGTCTCAACTAAAAATATCAAACATTTTAAGGGTACTGTTCAGGGCTTCTAGATTATGGTAGCCCCATTCCCATAACTAGTGAATTTTAGTGTTGGACTAGTAAATAACTACTATTGCCATACCCATCGGCTAGTAATTTGTTTTTCAAATGCTGCAGCTAAGTCTTATTTGTAAATATGAATATCTTGCCCCCATCAGCACCCAATGTTAGTGTTTTTAAGCTCGGTCTCTCTCTTTGGGTGACATATCCAATTATTACTATTAATTAGTAAAATTGTTTTAAATCAAAGTACAGTAGGGCTAGTGAATGTTTAATTGTGGCTAGTAAATTTTTTAAATCACTGATCCCATGGCTAGTGAATTTTATAAAAATTCTAGAAACCCTGCTGTTAAAACAATACATGTTCAAGGGCACTATCTCCGAAAATTAGTACATCATCATAAACTTAATCTATAACAATACATGATAAAGCTATATTTAAAATTTCATCTCAACAGCTTGAGGCATTGCAATTTTTTTTAGTATCTCCTATGTTCAAGGGTCATAATTCTTGTCAAAAATTAGTAAATCACCACGAAAGTCAAACTTGATTTGTAACAGAATGTGATAAAGCAACATCCAAAATTTCAGCTCAATATTTCAAAGCATTATGAAAAAACATCCAAAAAACTATATGTGGGACAGACAAGACAGAACAGTGATGAAACCCATAGTTCCTTTCTGCTAGGACTGGTAGGGAACTAATAATCTGACAAGTGTCATGTGCTTGCTAGTGAACACAATATGTATCACTCTAAATGATTACTGTTCCATTTTCAGTCAAACAGCAGTATATATTTTGCGACATTTTTAATTAATTGAAAACTGATTTGCAACTACTGTTTAATGTTTTAAAATTGTGTAGCTATCTCTGAAACTTGCGAAGTGAATCGCAACACGACACTGAACAAAATGTTCCCTGAACAGTAACAATGATTCTGCAATGCAAGAATGTTTTATTCAACTATCAAAAGGTATGAGATCAGTAAACTTGAACCATCCATATTTTTGCTTTTTGAATTATTTTTACAATGCCTCAGTTCATATCAGTAGTTCCTTTAATGGCTGTCCACTTGGTTTAAAAAATTCACAATTTGCAAATCTAGCGACTAGCAGAGTTATCCATGACTTTGTCGCTCATCACTAAGCAGGGTTCTTGGGATATGGATGTTCATGTTGGGTCAAGTTACATGATTAATATCTGAATCTATAAATGTAATTAAAGAAATGGCATTAAAAATGCTTAGCATTTGTAAATGGGTATTGACACGTTGAATATTGTACAATACATAATATTTCTTTGATATGCAATGTCTGTGAGCTCTTAAGTTGCTGTTTGCCAACATCAAAACACTGTTTAAAATGAAACCTGGATATGATTTTGTTTACATTAGAAAATTGACAAATGAGTCATTAAAGTGTATAAAATATAGTCTCCAACACCTAACTTTCATACTGAAAATAATGGATTTCTGTGAATGATTCTCATCTCTTGGTGGTCTAAATTAATAAAACCCAGTACAATTAAACTAGCAAATTAATAGGAAACTAGAACCATTTCACAGTTTAATGTTCGTCAATGTGAAGCATAATTACCTGTTGGACAAAATAAACACTTTGGCAGCCCTAGATGCTCATACAGTTCATTTGCTACAGACACCTGGGCATAAGCAAATGATTGGAAAACACTTTTGTCAGCTTCACCAAGTTCAGGATCAATATCATCAAATAGCAGGGCAAATGCTTTACATCCAAATGTAGCAACCTAAAAATAACAAGAGTACATGCTGGACAAGAATATTCTTTAATGTGCAGTAATGCATGACAAGTAAGTCACAGTGACCTAGTTATAGTACACAAGACACCATTATCACAAGTTTTACTTGTAAACAAGGTTTAATGATCTTAATGAAATTTTAAGGAGGATATGACCCGTACATTGATTTCCTTTACTGTGTAGTAATGTGTGAAAAGTAAGTCGCAATGACTTACTGAGGGTACATAATACACCACCATACCATGTTAACTTGCATGCAAGGTTTGATGATCCTACATGAATTGATAAGAAAGATCTGCTCTGAAAAAGATACGTTTATGAACAGACATAGATGGACACCATACCATAATACAACCTGTCAAAGATGGGTGTATTAAAAATAAAATATTAATTCTGTAGTGATAAAAATCAAGCTTAAAACAATCAACTGAATTTTAAAAAGTCACAAGTAAGCATAAGACATCAGAACTTTATTTGGTTTTAAATACCAATGACATGCAAATGTCACTGACTACAATTCTTCTGATAATTCTAAAGCTCACCCTGTCCACTGCCAAATTTGCCAATTGATAATTTATACGCAATATGGCTACATTATTTAGTATTTAGCTAATAAAATATCTTTAAATTAGTCTCTTTTGAATAAATTTCAAACAAATAATCAGTCTATATCTGAAAATTGGCTAAAACAAAATTATTTCAGGTGTTAGTTCTGTATATCAGTATAATAGTATATAATAACTAATATCAGATCGTTTCTAAAAACCATTCTCTTTAAATTTTAAATCTACACACCATGTTCAGTGTGTTCATTGGCGGGTGGGGAGGGGGATTTGACCAGCGGTAATTGTTGGTGGTTACTCCTGCTATAGCTGTCTTTATTACTTAGTTATTAATCTCTATTCATTACATATAGCCATCTATTATTCAGACTCGTTATTTTCACAGATATGGAATGCATTAAAAGTTTCAGTCAAAAAATATCATTAAAAAGTATCAATTTAGATTTTCAACATGCAGTAGTGCTCAGTAACTTAAACCAGAATGGTTTTAAAAGAGGTAAAAGAAAAAAGAACACAGCAAACCTGATCAAGTTTTCTCTTGAGAAAAGCAATGTCTTTAGCACTTGAAAATGACATGTCCAAGCCAGGAGAGATTGCATACACAAAGGTCACATTTTCTTCAAGAGCATAATCTATGAGGCTTGTCAAATTTTCTGTAGATAATATTAACATAAATATCATACAGCATCAATTTTAATATGTATACAAATAATAATAATATATTAAACATTGCAATTCATGTTGCCTACTAGGTCCCATAAATTTCCTTTAGAAATTCAAAGACAATAACTGTCAAACAGGGAAAATACAATTGTTGACAGTTTTGGCCCTTGAATAAATTCCTATCACAGTCAAACTTGATTTGGCCATAACTCTGTCAAATACAGGGAAATTCCCATGAAAGTTAGACTAACTATGATTATACATGATAAATCTATACACAAAATTCCAGCTCAATATCTTGAGCCACTGTGAAAAACTGTCCTGACAACTATATATGGCACAGACAGATACTGAGATAGACAGGATGGATACAAAATCTATAGTTGCATGTATGACAACACAAAAAGCAACAAAGTTATCATAATCCTATGTTACAAATGAAAAAAAAGTATCTTTAGTTTTGGACACCATCTCTATTCTCTGACATAGGCAGAGGTCGATCTAGGTGACCCCCTAGATTTTGTAACAGTTATAATTTTATTATATATTAATTTTCACAGATAGGGACGGAATTCAGCTCAGTTGAAGTACACGTGTTACAGGATCGAACCACCTGAGTGGATCCATTCAACAGACTGGGATTTTTCTGGTTCCAACTTGTGTGACCACAACTTGTCAAATCAGCCTCGATGGCGTCGTGGTTAGCCCATCGGTCTACAGGCTGGTAGGTACTGGGTTCGGATCCCAGTCGAGGCATGGGATTGTTAATCCAGCTACTGACTCCAAACCCTGAGTGAGTGTTCCGCAAGGCTCAGTGGGTAGGTGTAAACCACTTGCACCGACCAGTGATCCATAACTGGTTCAACAAAGACCATGGTTTGTGCTATCCTGCCTGTGGGAAGCGCAAATAAAAGGATCCCTTGCTGCAGTGCTAATCGGAAAGAGTAGTCCATGAAGTGACGACAGTGGGTTTCCTCTCAAATTCTGTGTGGTCCCTACCATATGTCTGACACCATATAACCGTAAATAAAATGTGTTGAGTGAGTCGTTAAATAAAACATTTCTTTCCTTTTTTTTCTTTACAACTTGTAAAAGGAAGTGTACGTACATTCCTCTCTGTTGGAAAGTGCACATAAAAGATCCCTTTATGCATTAGGGAAAATGTAGCAGGTTTCCTCTGATGACGTCAGAATTACCAAATGTTTGACATTCAATAGCCAATGATTAATTAATCAATGTGCCCTAGTGGTATCGTTAAAACAAAAGAGAGAAAAAACCCAGACTGCATTGAGATGTGTTATTCATTTCACATTACCTACAGTTCCTAGCTTCAAATATAGGATTAGAAGCTTTTAAAATACATTTTATTTAATGAAGTTTGTGAGGGTTTTTGTCTTTTATATCAAACTAATGAACATAGAACAGATGTATACCTTGTTCTAGCAAAATAATATAAGTCTTTTTGTTTCAGTAATTCAAGTTTTGCTTTTTATGAACTGCATGATTTTTTTTTGATTTTTTTTTTCACACTAAACATGAATTATTGACCCAAAATTTGTTTTAAAATGAGGTATATCTGCAAACCTTAAACACAGGTGACCTTTAAGTACAAGTCGGTTTGTACTGCATCAAATAATGTGGAAGAATAATAAAAGGGTCATTTAAAGCAAAAGGTTGCTCAATACATACATGCACCCATGACCGGATACATGTATAAATGGAAAATAATCATTGTTCGACCAACACACCTGCTTCTTCCACTGAATAAAGCTCTCTCCAAAAGGCTCTGTGCTTGCAGTCATCCTTTGGAGCATACATGTAGATGGTTAAATTCATCTTGTTCATCCTACAAAGAACAATGCTACTTAAATAATAAAAAGCATAGATATCATTTTCATATATACACACACACACATATATACACACACAGACATACACACACAGACATATATACACACACAAACACACACACACACACATTTATTACATACCTATCCTACTACAGTGACAAAGATATTTTGAAACCGTTTGCTAAATTTATTTTGTATCGCACTTATGAGCAATCTAGACTGGAACTTTTAAATGGTGAATTCCCTTTTTCTTTTTACTGCAGTTAGTGCCTTTTACAAATGACGTCACATCATATTTGAAACATTACAAAAGGCTGCCACAGAGTACCGGTATGATTCTTAATGTTAAGTAAATCTTGAAAGGAATTTTGATCATAGATTTAACAAAGTGTTGTTATGATGCTAAACTAAACAAATTATTGGTAAAACATAAAAGAAGGTACATTGTATATAATAAATACAGAACTTCACATATGTTGTTTTCGCTTCCTATTTATTGCACTTGTCATTTTGTGAAAGAACCTAACACTCGACTGCTACAGTCTCGTGGTATATGTACTTGCGCAAATTAAACTTGTGCAATAAATAGGAAGCAAAAACAACGTAGATGAAGTTCTGTAAATATATCAGTCAGTAAATGTGGTGATAAAAGGTGCAGTACTTTGAATATTTTAGTTCAAGGTTATACATTTAAATTTGCAGATGGCAAATCATTCCTGGTGCATGCAAATATGAATTATAAGACACCCAATGTTATTTATGCTATAACATGCTCAGGTTGTAATGAAAATTAAATTGAAAACACAAGCATGGAGCTTTGATACAGAGCAATGGGTCAACACATTAATGCATATAGAAATAGCAAATTTACTATATTCCCATTTTATAAAGTTATGATAAGACATTTAAAAAAACCCACCCAAAAACCGAACTTTATTACAATCTTCAAACCGAAGCTCAAAAAACTTATTTTATCTTAATTTTGTTGACTCACCTATGGTATTCTAGCAATTTATCAGGACAACATTATTGTACAATAACAATGTTCAACACTAACAGAGTCAAAATACTTTTATATAATATGTATTATTTTAGTGTAACTAGTATAAAAGTCAATGAACTACCCACACCACCCACAAATCCCTCTCTGCTTCCTCTTACTCTTGTCTCTCTCTCCATACCTACAAATACATCCATACACACATACATTTACCTATCTTACAAACATAATTTAATTATCACGTAATGGAATATATATATTTACATACATATACATATATACATACATATACATCTATATAACTACATACATAAATACATATATATATGCATACATAGTAACATACACACATACATACTTAAGTCTTAATACTGTTTAATTATCAAATTAAAAACTTACCAAGAGAAAAGCACCCTTCTTTGTTCAGCACTCCATGGTTTTCCGTAAAAACCTGACAAGATTAAAATATATATAATTAGAACAAAAATATGCTGAACAGAATTTAGTTAAAATCAACAAAGATGTAAACTTTATTTTCAAAAAAAGTCTCAGAATAAAATCATTTATAGACACAATTTAATCTGTTTAAGTTTATTTAAATTAAATTATTTAATTATCAAAACAATGGTGATGTTATTTATGACATCCTTGGTGCTAAATTACATTTACCATGACTTTATAAAAAATTAAACTGCATTACTGACTAGTGGCAACAGCAAATTTTGTTCACCAGAAGCAGATACCTCCCACTAAAAAAACACAAACACAACACGAATAGTACCAGACGTTTCACCCTCAAGCAAGTGAATCTGGGTAATTTTGCCCTAAAATCTGTCAGCACTTAAGTATTAGTGACCAATTCAGTGAAATCCAAATAAGTGACATATATATCAAAAGCGTAAAACATTAGTGAGGTCAGTCATATCACACATTAAAGTTGTAGAATCCTCTAAAAGAACTCTTTTCTGAGCTCACTCCAGTTTTTTATTTTTTTTAAATCAGTGAAGAAAAAACACAAAAGGAAGTTAGTGCACTTATTAGAGGACAGGACCGGCCTCGGTGGTGTCGTGGTTAGCAGCCCTCGAAATTCGCGGCGGCAATCGACAATGCCGTTGCAAAAGCTATCACAAACTTGAATGGCGACAGCATTTCACTGCCGTCGCAAATCTTTGAGTGGTGAAAAGTCTGTAGGCATTTCTCTCTGAACTCTGTCCAATTACAGATCCCCCAAAAAGCATAAATTTATCGTGTGTACCTCAGTTTCCTCAATTAAATTGGTTTATTTCAATATAGAAGCTTACGAAAGTAAAGTTGAGATGTTATATTTTAGCATATTATTACAGCAGTGCATCATCATAATTCATATGTGAAGAATTTTGACAGCATTTATCTTTTCTTTAAAATTGCCGCCATGGTGCCGTTGGCACATAACTGCCGTAGCAAATTTGTGTGAATTTCAAGGGCTGGGTTAGGCCATCAGTTAACAGGCTGGTAGGTACTAGGTTTGGATCCCAGTCGAGGCATGGGATTTCAAACCCTGAGTGAGTGCTCTGCAAGGCTCAAAGGGTAGGTGTAAACATCTTGTACTGACCAGTGATCAGTAACTGGTTCAATAAAGGTCATGGTTTGTGCTATCCTGCCTGTGGGAAGTGCAAATAAAAGATCCCTTGCTGCTATCGGAAAGAGTAGCCCATGAAGTGGCGACAGCGGGTTTTCTCTCAAAATCAGTGTGATCCTTAACCATATATGTCTGAAGCCATATAACTTTCAATAAAATATGTTGAGTGTGTCATTAAATAAAACATTTCCTTCTTTCTTTATTAGAAAACACCTCAAGTTTTCTCTAAATGTTTTAGCCAGAATGATCACAAACAAATACTGAATATTATTTAAAGTGGGTTTATAGAAGGAAATGAAACTTACTAATGTCATTTTCCAGGCTTGAATAACAAGGAATTATTTGCGGGAATCACAGAAAGTCAGTGTAAATAAAATTGGTTGAACATTGTTTTTGGCCCTCCTTTTCTCCACAAGTCTTGTTATTTTTAATACATGTACGAGATGTCCAACCCCTACCCCCATAAAAATTAGGAGCTCATACACCTATGAATAGAGTTGTTATTATTTAAATTTAGGTTATGCATGTTTATGCTTAAGTTTTTTAATGATCACAAATAACTTGTAAGTATAAAAATTGGCGTTCCCGTAACTCCCTTCAATTAAGAAAGTTGTGTTTTTGTTAGAAAGACATTTTGGGGTAGGGTCCTATGGAACTGAATGCAACCAGTCAACAGGTGGTATGGAGAGCCTCTCCAAGAAAAAAAGGGTTAAGTTTAGGGTTAGGGTTAAAAAAACACATACAGTAATGATAACAGCAATTAATTTTGTGAAAAGGTTAATTAACTAAAAACATTTATCTGTAAATTATTTTTGGTATATATTGACAACATCCCTTTTATTTTCTCATGCATGGTTCGAGCAATCAACATCTGATGTGTTGTTGTCTGCTTGTTGTTCATTGTGAGGTTTTTCTTCACAGTTCATAGTTAAAAATGGAGAAATAGGAACTGATTACAATCTATTTTGTTTCTGAAAAAGGTAGTATAGGATTTACATAAATATTGCATTTGTGTTTTTGTAGTTTTTGCAGTTTGGGACATCGATAATACCCGTTTTACTCTCTGGCAGAAACCCTGATGGTAAAAAAAACATGTCTCATCAACGTCCTTAACTGTGCTTCAAATTCTGTTCACTTTGTTTTCTCATGCACAGTTTATGCAATCAACATCTGATTTGTTGTCATTGGCATGTTGTTCATTTATGAGGGCTTTTTTTCCACATTTTGATAAACAATAAAGTTCAGAAAAGTAAATATCTAAATACAAAGCTTTAATTTTACTAAGTTGTTTTTGTTTATTCCTTTATTCCTTAAAATTACTTGTATTGAGTCCACATGACTCATAGAAATGGACTTAAAATGGAGAAAGATGAATTAACATTTGGTCCGTGTCACACTCACATGACCTCGCATGCCAGATTAACAAGGCCAAAACATTTAATTTTTACAATTTTTAAGATCCCTATTGTTAGAATTGGTTTCAATTATTATATTTGATCTGCAAAAGGTATGCTACATTTCTGTGCCTCTATTGTAGTGAATAGTATTCATAATCAAATCATAACCATTGTAAATAATTTTTTGTGTATAAATTGTGTTAATTATGAATGAATTTATAAAAAATGATATTGTACAAACTATTCACTGGTATAAACGTAACCCCTATCAGTACTGACATCAAGTGTTAGCAATGTGTATTGATAAAACATGAACCGGACCAGAACGCTTGACAAATTGAATTTTTTCCTTTAAAACAAATATTAAACAAAGTGTTCGTTGGGGTCAGGACGTTTCGGCCCCTAATGCAATATCTAGTGTTCGTATATATACAGATATATGCTGTAATGGTATAGTAACACTTTAGATGGTCACATAACATCAGTAATAATATAAATAAAATACAGATTTGTAACATTAATTTGTCGAATGGCATTCATATCTTAATGACGCTACTTTCAGTTTACTTACCGGCATCGGTGGTCTGTGTTAATTAGATCACTATTCAATGACCTAACTGCAAGACCCACTTACTTTAGCTTTCAAGAATGTTGTTTTAAGGTTCATCAAAGGAAATATTTCAGAACAATTGACTGATTATTTTGCTGATCATGATATACTCCTAACACAGTAACAGTATCAAAAACTCCATGGAAATATCCATAGCACTATCAATATATAAAGCTATATGTTAATCTAAACACAAAATTTCAATGGTCAATACTGAATATAGATCTCAACTTCAAGGCATTATAATTAAATTTTCTTTTTGTCTATACACTTTACGGCAATCTGATTGGTCCAGAGGTACCTACTCTTTTTTTTCCATATCTTGATGAACCAAATTTTTTTAAGCCAAGCCTACTTAAAATATAAACAAAACATGAATAGGACAATTCCTTCCAATTTAACTAAATGGTCCATAAAAAATACACAGCAGCTAGAGGAAATGGTGTCGCTTAAATCAACATAATCATTACTTCATTTACAAAAAAAATCACCTGATTCAAATAATTGTGACTGAAGTTTACACAATCAATACTACAGGCATATTAAAGCTAGACTAAATAAATTCAGTAATGCACCGATGAAAAAAACAACAATCGATTACAAATGAAAAAACAATCTGACTGAGTCAGATCATCATGAATCTGAACATTCAACACAAAGTGATAAGTTTCATGGGTTTCTTATTCTTAAGCCCTATTCTAACTGACCGCAAGTGATGTGAGCGATTATTTTAGAAATCAAAGATTTCCACTGCTGCATCCTAACTGCACGTATGCAAAGCGATAGATTTATATGTTGCGCCGCATGCATGCAGCTAGAATACGACAATTGAAATCCATTATTTCTAAAATAAATGCTCATGTTGCTCGCGGCCGGTTAGGATACAGCTTTACCAGGGGACATATATTAATACAATAATAAATGTCATCATTTGGTAACTATTGACTTAATTGCTGCATTAAATATTTAGTAATTAAATATATCTATTATTAAGCATGATAAAAGATAATTTATTTCATTTTTATTTACAATGTTTTGTGACAAGTACAATTTCTTTTATGTCAGGCACAAATTGATTGGTGCAGGACATTGTGTCAGGTGCACCAATTTTTTTTATATCAAGGTTTGTAACAACAAAAACACAAATATATTTACGGAAAAAGTATTCTACATTTTTCAGCTACAATACATGAAATAAAATAAACTGCAATCAAATAACGTTTAAAAAATCAACAATGTGGACATAAAATAAATCCATTCTAATGAATAAAAGTGAAACACCCTCTGGTAAACAGGAAAGGGTGTGATGTTTCTGTGTTCAGGCATATGTGTTTGCAAAAAATATTGTACTGTGTATACATAATATACAGTTCGTCATTTTCCGATTTTTAAGGCAGCTACATGAAAAAAATATGTTTCTTTATTATGCACAGTTGCCGAACACTTAATTTAGTCAAAGGAAAAACTCAATTTGTCAAGTGTTCTGGTCCGGTCCGCGTTTTATCAACACACATCGCTCACACTTGATGTCAATACTGATAGGCATTACATTCATACCTGCAAAAAGTTTGTAAAATATAATTTGTTAATGATTTGAAATGAATTATCTGTACTGTTATGAATGGATTATGAATACTATTCCAGGTCTTGACCAGGTTATAAAATATAGTAGCCCTTAGTAAAAATTGGTAGCCCCACAACTTTACAAAAACAGAAAAAGAGAAGAAAAAACACATTATACTGTGAAATAAATGCCAGACAACTCGGCCCGGTGGACAACTCGGCCCACGTCGAGACAGCTCGGCCCACGTCGAGACAGCTCGGCCCAGAGATACACTGAAGTATCTATTATTATTATTATTAATAATAATTGGGTTGGGTTTTTGAAGGCTTACAAAATATTATTAAAACACATCATACACATGATACGGTTTTCACGAGTAGAACTGTCTGCTAATCGTACGATCTTCAGATCGATATTGCATATTTTAATACTTAAAATTGCTGCAACTATGTTCAATAGGTATAATTTTGAAGAATCTTAACAAAACTTGTCTTTATTCCAACACAATACTGTCAATAGCGGCTTTTTATTGATGATAATAAACTTGTCAATGCCGTAACTTCGGCGTAAGCCAATTATCTCAGACAGGGGATCGCCCTGTGCGTTTGTGTTATATGTGACAAGGTCAGATGTTATTTTGAGCGAGATTATCGTGCAAAACCATAGTAAACGATAAAAAAGAGATTTCATTAAAATTAATTTGTAAAAAAGATTAATATTTTTAACATTTAAAATATTTGTCTATTTATACATTTATTTAACATTGTAATAGATATTAATTTCATAAACTATAATTTGACAATTTGCATAGGTAGGCTAGAAGGAAATAAACTGCTATTGAATTATCGTTTAGTTTAGACCAGCTGGCAGTAAATAGTCTTGATCATACAAAGCGTTTGATAATTGTAGGCATAGAAACAACGGGCTGTCTTGTTGATTGTCATAAATGACTACAAATAGTTAACCCATGACCCAAATTAAAATTCCATGACCAGTACAAACCAGGTATGTCTGGCCACTGGATTGCAAATTATTATTTTTTATTTTATATTTTTTTTAATAACTTTTTATTGCCCCAGAGACAACACATGACAATGTCAGGGTTGGGGCCCTGAGTCATTATCTTACATAGCAGTTACAAACACTATACAATATATTTCAACAGTACATTTCACAGTGGAGCAAAGAGAAGAAGAAGAAGAAAAAGAAGAAACACATCAGCAAGAAGAAGAAATAAATAAACAATAAAAAACCAAGAAGAAGAAAAGAAATCTCAAACAAATCAAAAGATCTTTATAAATCCAAAAGACAAAAAGGCCTGTTTAAAAGGTTTCCAGTAATCTTAAATACGGTTCCCATTTGTCGTCGAAATCTTTATGTAAACAATTCTTATAAAATATGTATTTTTCTAATAGAAGTTTATCTTTAATATAGTTTTTGATTCCTATTTTGTTTAGTGCAATCTTCTGTACTTTTGATCTATATATATGTAATATTTTACGTTTATAATTAACCAGTTTACAAATTTATTTGTGCTGTTTATAATCCCAAACAAAATCATATTTCTATTGAACTGGAAGTGTTCCCCTGTTTGTTGTAACCACTGCTCTATACAGTTCCAGATTTCGGCGACTTTGGGACAAGCATAAAACAGATGTTCCAGTGTTTCGGGTTGGGTATGGCAAAAATTACAGAGATTTGAAGCAACATATTTTATTTTATATAAGAATGTATTCGTAGGTGTGACTCTACATACATAGGATTTGATATTGAAACCATAGTAATGTAGGGTCTTTCAAAGTCTTAAATGGAAGGCTATAATATTGTGCCCATTCTGAGTGTGAAAGAACAAATCCTTCAGTGGAAAATTTTATTGGAGACATGGGGATAATAGACGTGTTATTGAATATTTTATATATTTCTTTACTTCCTGATTTTTCTTTCAAAAGAGGTTTTATTTTACTTGGCAAAATGGGATGTTTTGGAACATCAAAAGTTTGAGTCTTTAAACTTGTTTTTTCACGGATGAAAACTTTTATAGTGTTAATTAATGAAGCAAATTCCAAAAAAAAAGGTTTTTATATTAAATTTCAAACTAAAGGTGTCCTAATCAATGAACTGTCCTTGATTATTAAGTAAGTTTTGTATAAATAGAATACCTTTCTCGACGTATTTTTTATATATTGCGGGTTTTCTATCAATTAAAATATTATTATTATACCAAATGTTTGAGCTTAAAATGTCTTCTGTTTGTTTTTGTCGCAGTAAGAGCCAACTGTTTAGAACGTCTTTCCAAAATAGATTTATAATTTGTCTTACTTTTAACTGAATAAAGTGGTCCCCATATATTACCAAATGATTTATTGTTAGACCAGTGGTTGAATAAAAGAGAGTTGTCCATTTTGAATTCGTTAAGAGAAGTCTTTTGATCCATGTCAGTTTTAATGCTTTTGAGAAATTGTTAATAATAATATCTACCATTTTAATACCCCCGTTTTGATAATCTTGTACTAGAACTGTTCGTTTAATCCTATCTGGTTTGTTTTGCCATATAAACTTAAAAAACATATTGTTTATTTGTTTTAATAGTTTTTCTGGGGGGTTGGGTAATGAAATGAAACTGTCAATTTCCGGGTTAACCACTGATTCAACAAGTTTTTCATTTCTAAGATTTTTTATTCATAATTTTGAACAATCACGTTTTTCATATTTATCGAAAATGTTACCCCTAATAAAGTAAAATGATCAGCACCCCAAACCAGCTTCCACTTTGATGGATGGAAAACCTCTTTTGAAAACTTTTTACTGCCAATCCAAATAATTTGTGATTTTGAGTAGTTTATTTTTAAGCCTGAGACATCTGCATATATATCTAATACTTTTAAAGTACTGTCCAAGGATTTGGGAGATCCAACTAAAAGGATTGCAAATTATTTGTTTTGGGGCACTATGCTAAATACAAAATTAAAAAATCCTACCACGGGCTAATATACTCCATTATTTCACTAAATCGTATTGCACAACCATCTCCTGTGGCTCACACTAGCTGAACAATTAATAGTTACAGCTACTTCTGGCAGCATGTGGAA
>JAECMU010184610.1:0-14366 GCA_016106625.1 Dracogyra subfuscus
ATTGTTGACTGTATAGTGTATCCAATAATTATAAAGGATTTTAAAATTAACTAAAGATTTCCAATTTTTTTTTTAACAAGTGAGACTAAGCAAAACAGCTACATGTACTGTTAATGTCTAGACAGAAGAGGTCAAATTTCGTCCAATCGGTGATGACGTTATTACTCTTTTTGTCTAAACATGTGGCATGATCATGTGCTAGCTGTGGCTGTCAAACGCTTCTACGGTGCGATCTTTTATTAATTTTCAGGACACTGTACTGAATACTCTTACTTTTTATACATATATGGGAATTAAAATTAATAACTTTTATTCCTTATACATATTATTTTTCTATTATGTAAAATATATACAATTTGTGGGTGTTTTTTACTGATGTGATAATTAACAAGTTTCCATGTTTATCGTTTCGCGTTTATGATTCAAGATAAAACTATACAAATGTCACTATGATTTAAAATTTTAAAAAAATGTTGTCTTTTAAATGTTATTTTTTATTCCTTTCTTTTTTTCCATTTTACTCCCCCCCCCCCAGTAATGACGACATGTGGGACCAATTGACAATTTTATTTTTCCCCACCCCTGCTGTGATGTAATGTTTTCTTTTGTTTGAATTTATTAAAAAAACACCCCAGAATTTAAAACTTTTAACCTTAACAAAATAAACAAGCATTCTGAGACTACTGCTAAAGCAATACAATGTCATGTCCCATACTGAACCTAAGAATGTTTGGTATCTCCTTAAGTTCAAGGGCCATAACTCCATCAAAAATTGTTAAATTGCCATGAATTTGTTTTTGTTTTGTTTTTTGTTTAACGACGCACTCAACACATTGTAAATATGGTTATATCGGCATCGGACATATGGTTATGTCGAGGAAAAACCCAGTGGTTAGCTGACGGGAATCGATCCTAGACCGACCGCACATCAGGCGGGCACTGTACCACTGGGCTATGCCACCCGCCAAATTGCCATGAAAGTCAAACTTGATCCTAACAGCACATGATAAAGCTATATACAAAATTTCAGCTCAGTATCTCAAGGCACTCTAAAAATACCATCCGGAAAACTATATAATGGGACAGATGGACGGACAGACAGACAGACAGAAGGACGTGATGAAACCTATAGTCCCCTCCAGTTGGACCGGTAAGGGACTAATAACTTAAAACACCTATTTATTTATGTATAAAATACAAATTAAATCATGTGTATATTTTACTCCAATTTTAGTTATTTGTACTATTTTACTCTCATGGTGCATATAAAAGATCCTTTGCTGTTAATCGGAAAGAGTAGCCTATGAAGTGGCGATAGCGGGTTTCCTTCCTCAATATCTGTGTGTCCTTAACCATATATCTGATGCCATATAACCATAAATAAAATGTGTTGAGTGTGTCGTTAAATAAATCATTTCCTTCCTTCCTATTTTACTCTCAATGTGTCAGTATTTTTCTTTATTAAAGTGCACTGACCAAACATCAAAAGTGGAAACCCTAATGTATGAATATCCGAGATTTGTCTGAAGCTGACAAGAGTTTGTGTCACACCAGACAGTACCAATGAAAACAACGGAGCACTACATTTTTATTATTTAATTACTTGTAGAATGAAAATATCTGTTTATAAACACCATGATATGAGAGTATGATAAAAGTCACATTTTATGCAGTATTATTTTTAAAAGGTTAGCCGAATCCATCATACAATCAGGCAGAAACTAAGACAGTGTTTATTATCATTTCAATATTGTACCGTGGTCTCTTTTGAAAGAATCTTTAATGTGAACATACTGTCAAAAGCAGAGGAATAAAACAGTACATACTGGTCAGGCACATATATTCCATAGTGCATCATTTCTGACTGGAATAATTCTTTGTTGTTACAGAGAGGACACTTAAAGAAGTAGAGGCCTGCAGACACTGCATATTTCTGAAATACAAATAATACTGTGGTCACATTATTTACAGAACTGCTACCTAGAAGAAATTTTGTTTTTATAATTAAAAAAAAAAGAAGTTATTCCTTACTTTTTTTATGGTGAATAGAAATCCAAACAATTAAATTTTCTTTGCATCAATACACTTTACGGAAATCTGATTAGTCCAGAGGTGCTTACTTCACATCTCGATGAACCAAAAACATTTAAGCCACGCCTACTTACCCCCCTCTCCCCCAAAACTGCACTACTTTTGTGCAACAAGCTGAATTATTCAGGCAACCATATTGCGATATTATGAAGAAAACACATGTGAAAACTACAAAAGCAATAAATAAAAAAATGTATACGATAAATTAATGGAAAATGTTATAGCAGAGTAGACACCAACAACCTCTTCCATGACATGAAACTTGGTCGGTGGCCAAAGAAATGAAGTAGGCAACTTCACGTCTATAACTTGCTTGTAAGCGATGTTCTACAGCTTTTGGTAAAATTAAACGGTTTAACCGACAGCATAAATTGTAGTCCCTTCATTCACTTTCATAAAATATAAACTAAACACAAATAGGAAAATTCCTTCCAATATAACTAAATGGTCCGTAAAAAATACACAGCAGCTAGAGGAAATGGCATCACTTATCAACATTACGTCATTTATCAAATGATGTCATTTACAAAATACCGTGAATGAACGTCTGCATTCTTACGCGACATATGTATCAATGAAGTTTAAAAAAAAAATACTACAGGCGTATTTAATGCTAGACAAAATAAATTCAGTTATGTATTGTTAAAGTATGCATATAAATTTAATTATAAGATTTGACCAAAATTATTTTTTGGTTCATGCAAGTATGAACCGAAAAAAACAAAGTTGCACACTTTTGTGTGACCCACTACGCAGGATCATAGTGTACACATCAGGGTTTTTTGGTTCATACTTGCATGAACCAAAAAATAATTGCGGTGAATTATTAATAAAAACAGTGTATTGTGTAAATCATACCAAATATTTAAGGACAGAATTTGCGGACATCAATCTTTTTAAATTCAGGTGTTTATGCATTGTCCACATATATGTAGTTACATGCACATGAGAAAAAAATCATGTAAATGTGGCTATTAATACATAAAGAAAGAAAAAACCCACCTGGATGCACGTCCTGTGAAACCATGCATTCTTACAGCAAGGTGCCCGCAGTGTGTCATTAGAACACCTGGCCTCTATGGCGTACATACAGATAGAACAGACAGTGTTGGCAGTGCCATAGAATGCCAACCTGTCACTCATTTTGCAAGTCTGTTGGGGTCTATGTTCGGGACAGTAGGATCTATACACAGAAACAGAAAAACATGTAGCACTATCACCTACTTTACAGTTCTACCAAAGATAAATAAATATGTGCACAGTATGAATAACAATATTGTTTAATGTTATCATCAATAATGATCAATTAAAACACATTTTTTTATTTTCCATCCCCCATACTGGCAGAATACGACAAAGATAAAGGCAAAGTGATCATTTGTCACATGAGATAAACCTGACTCAATTGTTTTCTTTGGATTAAAATATTCAACTGCGTAGTTACATTTTTAATATATATTGTTAATTTCATTAGTGTCTATAAAATAAAACTTTGCATTGTGGTAAACACCAACAAATTATGCATATTTACTGATGAATTAAAACTATTTTTGATGCCAGAAATTTAATATCTTACACAGAATGCCGCCACGAAGTTCTGACATCATACTACAAAAGGCTTGATTGATAGATGAACTGTACACAATTTGAAATAAACTTCATTCTTTTTGATGAATTGCAGGACAAAAATAATAACAGGTTAATGACGTAGGTTATCAGCTTTAGGCCAAAAAAATTAAAATGTTTGTTTCCGGTCACCCGGTGGGGTGGGGGAAGCGCACAGAGAAGTTGTGGACACGGATTGACAAAGCAGACGACAGATGTACTCAAGTAGGATAACTCTTACAAGTCAGGGAGAGCACTTTGAGAATCAAAATGACTGCAAGTTGTGTACACTTTGCGTTAGCCATCAGGAGGGGCGAGAATTATTAACTAAGATGTTTCAGACAGCTTACCTTCATGTAGAGGCACTACAGAAATACCTATATGAAACAGAATTCCCAATTTTTTTCCAAAACCTTATATATAAATAGCGCATTTGATTAATTAAAATTTATTTTTCAAACTAGAAACTATAGACACCGACATCTGCCTGTGCTACGCTACGACAGTAGTACCTTTGTATGTTACGCCAAATGTTTAATGTAGAGCATCTAGATGTTTTATTAGTTGTGTTTTCTTTGCTTATTTCCGGCGAATTAACGGGGAAAACCGAAAATTGTGAGCTACAATTGTTCTCAAGTGAAAGATACATTATGTTATGTTTGCTTATTAATTTTTAACATTTGAGGCATTGCCATATTTCCGATTTCACAAAGGAATGCAGTAATTGCAAATTGGATGCCAGGCTATGTTCAAAATAAATTAAACAAGGGAAGTGGTTTATAGTGTGATCGTTTGTAATTATTTTCCCGATCTTATCGTAAAGAAAACCGAAAATGTCCAAAGTCTGTGTCGTGGCCTATTAGTGTGTGTGTGTGTGCGTGTGCGTGTGCGTGTGTGTGTGAATGAAAAAAAAACCGGAATTTGTTTAATATTAAAACGAAAAAAAAAACGGAATTTGTAACATTAATGAAACAGAAAAGGGGAAAATCAGAAACAGAAAAAATCAGTGCCTTTATTCAAATCTTTCATCTTGAGACTTAGTTTTTCTCTGGCAAACACATTTAAGGTAGGGTACCCCTTCTTTGAAAGCCTCACAGGTTAAATCCAATAACCTACATCATTAACCTGTATTATGTACATATAAATATGAAGCTGTTCGATGCAAAGTTCAGCCAGCAACATACAATTACATGTATGATATGCTACCGATTTTTACAAGAAATAACCTGAAGGAATCGAAGAACTGGTGTAAGGTTCCCAGCTTGCGGCCACAACAGAGGTGAAAGGTCTTCCGGCAGGAGGACACAACACAGCCAATTGTTGATCCTTTCTCCCTGCAGTATGAACACCGCTGAAATGAAAACAGAGGAGTAATTAAATGCAAATTAGTGTCAAGCCCATAAGGACAATGAAAGAATTGTTTTGGTTTGAATTAAACCTCAGCGCTTGTTCAGCCAATCATTACAAAGAAACAAAACAGTTGATGTTACAAAATTCACAATTCTTACAAGATAAGTCATGTGATAAAACAAAATATAGCTTCTTTCTTAAATTGTACAGGACATAGGATTTTAAAGTTGCTGGGAAACGTATTTTAGTTCCCTGCCGTGTGATCATAGGAATCCATCAGAAACTTTTAAAACAAATTAATTATGTATGTATTTTCTTCACTGAATTGTCATATTCACATAATAATCATAAGAAACTAAATTTTGGTTCAATGATTTCACAAACATATTATCAACACAACCGAAAACAACCATTTCCATGAAATCTGAAGACACAGCGGTTTTCTACTGATGCTGCAAGAGCTATAAATGTGATACCAGCTTGGAAATACATTATCATTCTCATAAAAACTGTGCAGATTAATATGAGTGCATTTCTTCAGTAGAAACAACACAAATAATTCCCTGATCAAACTTAAAACAAGAAACATCACACATCTTTTCTTATTACTGCTATAACTTCACACCGTATTTACTTACCAAGGCAATGGACAATGTATGTAGCACTTTTTGTTACTTATTAATAAAACTTTCATTGTCAGTCACTGGGCCCTACAACTGATTAATTGATTTCTGCATTAAAATAATAAATTAAATGTTATCTGATGTATTAACTTACAAGCCTGCTGCCTCTCTTGAGTTCTTTCTTGATATCTGAGAGAAGAAACCCCATCACACCATTCGACTCTTTGCCACCTTGACTTAAACCACTGGCAAACAACTGGCAAGAAATATCAACCATAAGATTAGGACAGTGTATATATTCATATAATACATGTACTTAAATTTATAACAAGGCTTTAGCTGTGAATGAAAAAAAGGCCACATACCCCACTTTATTTTAAAGTCATCCTCTAAACAGAAAAATATTTCACTTGTCCACCAGACAAGTATACCACAAAATCTACTTGTCCACCAATATTTCCATTTGTCCATCTATGTAGGGCAGGAGGTGGATGCAGAAGGAAACGTTAAAGCCCATAGCTTTTCTTTTTAAATCAATTCACATATTACTCTTCACTTCAGATTACATGTAATTTCGTGACAGGTGACTACAACAAATTGTAGAATTTTATACCTGCAGTTGAGATAGTTTCAGCGTGAAAACAAAAGTCATAACAAAATTAGTGTTTTTGTTTAGGATTCAATGAAAGCCAGTTAAATTGTTATCAAGAACAATTGCCTTAAAACGTCACTGGTTTTTAGCTTTCACTTTCAGCTGAAGGCCTGGAAATAAGTGTTTGATTGTCAAAATCACCCGTCATAAATGAAAATGTGCCAGTCACCAAATGTTAAAATGGTGTTACTTTTGTTCTTTATTAATCATGTACTCAGTGGTGAATCCAGAAAATTCATTTGGGGGGTGGGGGTGGCAGTGACATGAAGTGGAATGCCAAGGGAACTTTGTGGGTGGTTTGGAGGGGGATCGTAAAAAACATATGAAAATTAATATATAATAAAATTATAACTATCGCAAAGTTTTCCCCCCAATCAATCTCTGGTACTGTTACATACTAGTGTGTACAAGTTTACATGACGCAGTGAATCTCCTCTAAACAGTAGCCTAAACCTATAGGCCAAATTGGGCCCTAATACGTTTGATGGGGTTCCAGGTCATAGGGTTTTGGATTGAGGTAGTCTTTGTTGTATTCTGTTCACTATTAAACATGGTTAAAGTAATAAACTGTCAAATAACAACTTTTGACATATTGCAATTTCATTTCAAAATAAAACAGTCGAGATCTTTCCACAAGTCCAAGCTGAAGAATTTATTTCGTTAATTACATGTTAAAAACTTAACAACTAAAAAATGAAATTCATTGTTGTCCGATCACTGCGGAAAGGCTTGCAAGATGTAAATGAATTCCAATCACATTAGCAACTCAAATAACTTAAGGCTGAAAAGCTAGTGATAAAAATAATGAGTAAGGTGTACTTTACTTATTTCAAAATAACAATTTTCATTTAATTTCAGTTGCTTAATTAACATTTGTCAAGCTGAAGTGAAAGTACCGTAGTGACAACTAAACCGGAGCCTCATTCAAGGTAATATTCCGTCATAAATGATGACTACTACCTGCGAGACCGTGCACTTTTAGAGGTACAATTTACATTAAATAAACACAATGTAACTAGATGATTTGTCCACTGTACAGTTTTAAAAGGTTGGACTAAACATTAATGTTAAAGAATGCATTTGTTGTTAAACCATTCACAACACTTAGGGCTTCCTCAGCTCTATTAAGAGGCACGGGAAACTATTTTCCCAGAAAAACGCAACTTCCATTCTAGTAACAGTTCAAGTATACATAAACATGTGCATGCTATAGTAAAAACAATTTTTGAAAAACCCTTTAAATATGCATTTTAAAATTGTACTACATCTCACTACTTCAACACAGAAATATTTACTCTTAATATTAATTTTGTGATTACCAAAGTGTGGCAAATGACACATTAAAACAAAAATTGTACCGGGCTGTCAGTGACTAGATGATTATTTAGGCCAGTGGGAACGATATCTGAAATGGGGCATGGAAACCTCTATGGTGCATATATTTTTGTTTTTTCATGAATGGGGGCCTGTTATTTTCAGACTTGTTCTGATAATAAATCAACAAGAAAACACTTGGTTGGCCTTTTATCGCCTTTTCATGAGCTTGTTGATCAATCCATCATCAGAAAAAAATTAAAATTATTCATGTCAGCTAAGACTTTCCGAGTGGGGAATTCGGAACTCAATCATAACTCCAAAGTATTCTGAATATTCATGAGCCAAGACCATTATGTTATCAAGGTCACATTTATTTAACTCTCAAACCACGATATTTGTATAACACTGTAATTAACAGTTTGCAATGAGACGCTGCTGAAATCGGTTGGGTATCTTTTTGTTGTTGGGTACAATAATTGCTAAAAATTCTGATACTGCTTTGTGAAAAAACATTTTACTTGTCCACCGGATAACCACTACAGCAAATTATGCTTGTTCGAGTAAATTTTCACTTGTCGGGACAAATGGACAAAAGCTTATTTCGAATGCTGCTGACACCATTTAAATGTTTTGACTTGACATTTGTAAAATAATTTTGTAAGCCAATCTGTATCTGTAGAAAAATAAACAAATAAAACTTTAACTTTAATATTTTTAACCCATGGGTAATAAACATATTTTTTATAATACTGTAAATCATGAAATATTAGCGACCTTAAATTTTAGAGAATGACCCACCAGAGACATATTAGCGACATCAAACTTTAGCGAGGTCGGCAAATCAAAATACTAGTAATAATAATAATATTCTTTTAGTGAAAGACTTTTAAGATGAGCCGATGAAAAGAACACGTAAAACAACACCTACTGGTATTATAACATTATGCAACATGCACCATTTCCGATCGAGTAAAGCTACTTGTCTCTAACTTAATTTGTACAAACGTTGTCCGCACTATTTCCGGTTAGCCACAAACATTTAAATAAAGCTGGTTACCTACGTTGTGACTCGTGTTAAAACATAACTTTGCCATAAAAGACAAAACACTTGTAACTGTTGTTGTTTGTTTAATTTATTGTTTAAGTAATTGCAGGTTCATGATCATGTTGTTTCTTCAGTTAGCCTAATCACTAATGACGTCATCGCACAGCATCCTCCAATCACGTTTATCGTAACAATCGACCGACTCCGTAGAGGTTTTAATACGCTTTTTGCCGAGGCATAATTAGAGCTCAGTTATTGTTCCCAGTGGCGTGTATTGTTTTATACTAAATAAAGAAAATTGTGTTTTAGTGACCATTGTACCATTACTAGTAAACGTTTCCCGACCCCATCTACCAGTGTGCATTTTTACATTTGAACAACAAGCCAGAATTGTTGTTGCAGTGGATCTTAGCATTGATCATTGGTGACCGGGCCCGGGACAATGCATAAAGAAATTGATGACTTTCTGTTTATGAACTTGACGTGTTCCGATGTTACAAACTTTTTAATTTACTAATTTTTATTATTTTTTATTTTTTATTTTTTTTATTTATCTTTTTAGTATGCTGTTTGTCATTTTATGTATACAGGTATTTGTAATGCAGTAAACGTTAATCTTTTAAAAACTTGTTTTGAGTTTGTTTTAATACTATTTAGCGTCATGAAATATTAGCGTTTTGTATGTCCTCGCTAAATTCGCTAAAGTTTTATGCTCGCTAAAATTTTCTGATTTACAGTAATTGTTTTTTTTCCAAATCATACCCTTAATATCATATATACATTGTTTGTAGGAATTTTTGTTAAATAAATAAAAATTTGGTAACTAACAATTTACATTAATTTTGTTTATTTTTACTTATAAATGTAAGATAAGAAACCTGGCCGTATCCGATGGACCTAAAAGAAAAACTTTGAGGACAGACATCGTCCCTTCCAACGGACAGCTGACTTCCTGGTGAGAACACAACAGGAAGTCTGAGCATAGTCTTGGGAATGCAGAAGAAGAAGAAGAAGATACTTCAAGTTCAACACTAATTGCAATTATAAATTTTCAAAACTAATCTAAACAATTTGTTTCTGACTTTGTAAAGAATAAGCAAAATCCTTACCAGGCAAAAATAATGAACTGTTATTTCACACTTCGTCATTAATTTTCCATACTCATCTTCATTATCTTCTTCCGAGAGACAAAACACGCAGGCTTTTGGATTAACTGCAACAAAAAACACTAGTAATTGATCAATGATAAATTAAATAAATAAAGTGACATACAAATCAGTAAAATCAGTCATAAATCCATTTTATTTTCCTCTTTCATTATCTATTTGGACTGTAACCAAATTAGTCTGACATCTTGTAACCATAAATACAAAATGTGTTGAATGCATCATTAAAGTTAGTTTGTTTTGCTTAACAACATCACAAGAACACACCAATTTATTAATCATTGGTTACTGGAAGTATTACAGGCATCGAAATAAGTCGAGAATGGTCGTTCAGGTTACCGGGAGGTTACCACATGTAAGAAAAGCAGAGAAAGGTGTTAGTTCTCGAGAAAATTTCATCAAACTGTTGTGTCATTTCCGAACGTAAACTAGGCAATGCATTCCGGACTTCAGCATTTCATTTTCTTGTAAGGAATTGCATCGATGTTCACGTGCACTTGTGCAATTGCAAGCAATTATAGTCATTCCAAATTTAAGCAGCATCCACTAGATGAATTTACTTCCACGTTTTGTCGTCTCATACAAAGTTGCACCGATGTTCGTAAAGCAATTTCGGCATTCCGCATTTTCACTTACTTCCAGATTTCATTTCTCGTACCGATGTTTCAGAACGTCCGCATTAAAAGTAGTAGTAACAGGAATTAAATTCTAACTTTCATATAGTTGTGGTAACCAGGCTATATTTTGTGGTATATAAATGGGTTACCAGACACAATGCTTATTTCGATGCTTGTATTACATGTTGCTTCTTTTTATTACTGATGTCATGTCTGATTTACATATTACGTCACATCGTATTTAAAACATTACACAAGATTGCCACAGAGTATCAGGGCTCATGCACAACCCATTTTGGTTCATAAACATGTAATTTAAATGATATCACAAATACAATGCACAACGGAAAAATGGGTTAAACAAACTATATTATATGAAACTATCGCTTTCACAATTTTCAGAGGCATGTGTGTGTTTGCATAAAAGGGGGGGGGGGGGGGGTAAATTGTCAATCAGTCCCATTTGATGTCATCACAGTGAAAGAAAAAAAAGAATACTTTTTTTTTAAATAATTATATGTATAAATTAACATTTAGAAGGTGATATTTGCCGACTAGTGTCAAACAAATGATCATCACGGTGGTGTTTCGCAGTTTGCATGTTTTTATCTTCAATCATTAAACGTTTGATCACATCGGTGGGAGAAAAAAAATCCACTTGTGTACATTTATCGTAATGGAATAAATAAATTATGACACCTTTTGGGCTTTTGACAGCTTGATCGACATGTAGTACTAGTACGTGTTTAGACTAAATGATTACTAATGATCTCCCTGACTGGATGACCAATAACAACAATAAAAAGGTGGAAACCATTTATAATTTTCAAGACTTTTATAATTATTAAATACATTATGTTGAACAGTCAATAATAAATACATTTATAAATTATTTTAGAACATTTTATGTTATTTTAAAGCTGTGTTTATTTCACAAAGACCTCTTGCAATTTTGTCAAGACTTGACACTCGACCCGACAGGGCTCTGTACACAGGTGTTGACTGCAACGACAGGACAATGGTTGTAACCGGTTGCAAATTCTGGGTCTTTTGTTTTCATTTGTGTGTATTGCCATGATAGTTTTTTCCCCAAGAATAGTGTCATTGTTAATGACTGTTTAATCGGACATCTAGCCTAGTGGAGTGGTGCATGGAACTGACCACTTTTTATAAAATTTTGGACCGGTTAAATGAATGCTATTTTATTAAAGCAAGGCTTTTGGACTAGTATGCATATTCAATGATATATAATTTCAGGCTGCAAATTGACCGGGTTCGCATCGCAAATTGCGATGCATAATCTTGCGATCGTGATACAATTTTCTAACAATGATTAGCAGTTTGCGATGCATAATTTTTGCAGTCAAACTGGATTAGCGCCTAGCCTAGTTTTCAGTGGTTTCAGTTGCTTTATGGCTTCTATTTGCGATAAAAATCTACTGAGATCGTGGGTGAAAAAATGTGCTTATGGTTGATCAGGTTTGCCCGTAAACATCACTTAGAATAAGGTAGATGACCAAGTGTGACCACTGGTGATTATTATTTCTAAATAAGTGACAGTGATGGTCAATCACATGTACAGTTCTGTTCTTTTTAAATTTTGTGTTAAGCAACACACAATAGTTGTAAGTCTAGATGTAAGTCTGTACATTCAATAAAACAAGCATTTTTAATGAAAAGAATGTGTTTTATTAATTTTTACTTATTTTATAAAAGTGCTAATCAAAATCCAGTAGTTGCTATCCAATTCTTCATCCAGTAGGAAAAACTGCCAATCAACATTTTTAAAACAAATTGCACCCTGAATAATGCACATTACTGCTTAATATCAACTTGTATAATCGTATAGTTAATTAATAAAACAATTAAATGTGACGGCTATTATATATAACGGGCACAGCCATTTTGTACAATCCCAGTTAATATGTCCTCTGGCGAGCTAGTGGTTACGTAATACCTAAGGTGTCACGTGTCATGAATTAGTCTTCGATCTGAAGAAACAAAACATACCTGATTTTTGCAAATGCAAATGTAATAATATGCATCCCAGTAACACAGCAACGTGTACCTGTGGTTTATTTTTCAATACAAAATAAACCACCATTGTCAAAATGTTCAAATAACTGTATTATGTTTTGTACAAAACTTCATACTAAAATAATAGCCTGAGTGTTTTCTTGGTTAATTGGTCTTTTTTTTTCTCATGGCTTGTACCTCTTCTATTAACATCACAGGATATTGTGTCCTCAAATCATAATGGACTTTATCAGCCATCCTTCTTTATTACTGTAAGTAATTTTGTAAAACTCTTGATTAAGTAGACTTTCCCATTTAAAATAAACAAACTTACCAATTACGTAGTGTCAAAGAAAAGAAAATTATCACTTGAATATCGTGAGTGGTTGTTTTTGCTCGAATGTATCCTACCAATAGGCCTAATAATATGCTTTTTTCCTTTGGGTTTAAAATTATAATAAAAAATACTATAATTCCATTTCGTTATAATACTTATATTAAAATATATTAAGTTAAATACTAGTTTATTATACTATCAAGTCATTTATGTTGTTTGACAAGTTGATAAAAGCGAAGTGCCTTGTAGTAAATTACAGCCCTTGAAATTCGGACAGGTTTGCTACGGCAGTTAAGTGCCGTCGCAAATCAATTTTGCAACGGCACTACGACGGCAATTTTAAAGAAAAGATTACTACTCTCAAAATTATTCATATATGATCCACTGCTGTAATAATATGCTAAAATATAACATCTCAACTTTACTTTCGTAAGCTTCTATACTGGAATAAACCAACTTATATTAATTAAGGAAACTGAGCTATACACGATAATAAATTTATGCTTTTCTCTGGGATCTGTAATTGGACAGAGTTCAGAGAGAAATGCCTGCAGACTTTTCACCACTACCAGATTTGCAACGGCAATGAAATGCTGTCACAAATCAAGTTTGCGATAGCTTTTGTGACGGCATTGCCGATTGCTGCCGCGAATTTCGAGGGCTGAAATTAGAATGTTTGTTTACATTGTGCATAGATATGGACAGAGTTGACGTCACTTCACCCCAAGCTATACCACCGGACGTCACAAAAACAAAACAAAATGGCTTCCCCAAGTTAGCAGCAATAATAATGGTTTTTATTAACTCTAAAATTAGGCATTTTTAATTTGTTAAAGTGTCAGTATCTGTTGGCAGTCTGGGTATGCATCTTTCCAACACATAAGGCTCTTGTTGGAGTTTAGTCTACCTTTAAAGTATTAAGAATAAAAATGCACATGTATCAGTTTATTGATGTGCAGATGCACGGCAAAAAAACTCACATTTTTCCAATACCGGTACTAAAAACAGACAGATGCTTTCAGACCAACAAACATACAAAAATAATATTGGTCTCGGAGATTCAAGAATCAGTCCCAGACCGGGACAAAAGGGCTTTTTGTCACTCTGATATATATATTCCTAATATATGATATTGATGATACCGAAACATATGACGGTAATATTAATAATCTCTTTATCATATAATCTCAAGCTTAATATGACTTTTTTTTTTAAACTGTACATGCCATTACTATATATTCCAATGATGTAAGAATATGTGGTGCTGTGTCTTTTTGAATGGAAATTACATCAAACTCGAATAATGTCATTTTGGGTGTCCTTACATCAAAATAAACTAGTGCATAGAACGTTTTTTGTTTCTGAACACTGGACAGCTTTCTGTGTAAAACTGCTATTGAAATGTTTTTTATTTCATGACTATGAATGCATACGTCAGTTATGGAGTGTCACCATAGTAACTTTGTTTAAATGTCAATAAACCTACCCAGTGGGCACACAACGTTTTTTAGACGTCTATTCTTGGTCATGTTTAGGATGCATATTTT
>JAECMU010184629.1:3543-18161 GCA_016106625.1 Dracogyra subfuscus
CCGAACCCAGTACCTACCAGCCTGTTGACCGATGGCCTAACAATGATGCCACTGAGGCCGGTCCTTTTATTAAGTAACAAGAACAAGGTTTCTTTTTTATGGTGTTTTTGCTTGGTTTACATTCAATCTTTGGCTTAGGTGTGCTAAAATAAACCTACTGTCAATCACGAATTTCTCCTCATCTGATAAAGAAACGATCCGACCAACTTACAGTTCCAAGGCTTCATAAGCAGTAGCCCGTCTGAGCAGAGGTTTGATGGAATGTGGAACGAGATCCAAGGCTTTTTTAGCATTGTCTACAGCAGAGGAACAGTTGCCCATTTTGTGCAGACATGCAGCTAGATTGCTGTGCACAAGAGATAGACTCACAGTGGTTTCTTCAGTTACTGAAAACATACAATAAGAAACAAAATAAAGAATTTTAATTATAAATGCTATTGTTGAGTTCCAATTTCTCCCCATATGTATAATTATTTCTTTTAAAGCATGTTGGACATTATTATTTAATAAAAATTGATAATACAGACTTTGAAGAAGATGAATGGATTATTGATCGTTGATTGAAAGTGAAAATAAACTGTCATAAATAATGACACCATGGATAGTGATTGTAGATTTGTTTTTTAATAAATTAAATAGTAATAATTCTTCTGTAAATTTTATTTTGGTAATTAGACTCACTAATATGTTCTCTAAACTATGACACACATCAAAATAGTTTTATATTAGTTGGGTCTTTTACAATTTAAGGTGGACTAATGTAGGTTCATAATTACATATTTCACGTTGGAAACGTGGGTCAGTGATGAGGTTTTCTGGTTGTAAAGCTGAGTGGATAAGAGTTAAGTCGGACCAACATATCGACATGAAAAAAAATCAATGTGTCTGCAAAGTTACATCAAGTATTACCTTTCCCAATTTTTTTGATAGCTTGTTGGTATTTTTCAGAAGCCTCTGCATACTGCCCTGCCCTAAACAGCGTGTTCCCTTCCTCTCGCAGTTTGGCACAGACGGATGACATAGGGTACTGATACAGCACCAGTTGGGTGTGAAACACACTAGGTGCACCAACAGCTGCCTCTTGTGAATCAGTATGAGTGTCTGCTTTAGTCTCGCAGTCTCCAGAAGCCAGACTAGTGTTTCCGTCAACAGAGGTATGTGGTGATGACTCGGATGATGAAGCGACACGTGTCGTATTTGTGGAATTTTTCGACTCTGTTTTCTCATTTACTTCATCACTCTGCCAAATATCTTTAGTATCTCTGTTTCCAGCACTCATTGCAGTCTCCATTGGTCCGTTTTGATCAGTTACACCATTCTCCTTAACAGATCTTCTATTACCCTTGACGGTCTGGTTCGGTTCCTCTCCAGTTTCAGTTTTCTGCCAGCCGTTGATGACCTTCTGTTCCACCTCCTCAATTTCCTCGGAATCACTGACATCTTCAATCTTCATCCTTCTACCCTTCATTTTCCTCTTCTCTTTCTCAGCTTTGTAGTTCTTTTCTTCTTTTTCCGATTCTTCCAACATGGCCTAAAAACATAACTTATGTTAACAGATCTAGGTATCAGTCTTCGAAACATCTCGTTATATGAAATTAATAAATATGGCTAAATCAAATTGACAAGTGTGTATTTTAACTGTCACAATGATTTAAGTACCAAAGTTTCCAATACTCTGCAAATGTTTGTATTCCTAATAAGAAAGTTAAGTTATAGATTGTGCTCAACAGTGAAATATATTACAATTTTTTATTTGTTTTACAATATTAATTATAGAGAATGCTCAACTATTACTAACAATGTATTTTTGTGACCAATACTAGAGATAGCAGCCAACAAAAGTTCAAAGGGCAAAACATCAAATGCAGAAACTGATTAATCTATTGTATTCTAATTAGGGGTTTCAAATATTATTAATACCAACAAAATATTATTAGATACAGACAACAAACCCTTCAGGTATGTAAGCAAAAGTTACTGGTTTAAAATTGTTGTGGGTGGAATCAAAATTGCATTTTGTCTACTGCTGTGGGTAACAAGTTATGAAGTTTGAGCTTTCAGTTTAATTGTTTTGTAAATATTATCAAAAACTTTATCCGTAACTCAAGTGGATACTTAGGGAATAATATAACTGGTTTTTTCGTTGTTAACAACAAGGATTTATCACAAAATTTGGATTTAGGGACAATACGAAGTCGAGTCCCTAAACCTATAGATTTTGTGATAAATCCTTATAGTTAAGAACAAAACACAGTGATATTATCCCCATTCTAATGCTACACCTATTAGTAGTATCTGTAAGATATTTTATTGTGTTTTTATTAAAGAAATCTCACAAATATTAAACACCTAATTATCTATTCTCCTTACTTACGATATTTAATGAAAATGCTTGTAGTAAGTAAAAGTATGATGTAATTGTATTTTTTCTTCTCTTCACATGACATCACTGAATGAACAAAAGGCAAATTTATAAGGTACATCAGATTATGATATAATTATGTCTGATGAATCTGCTTGCACTCTTTTGAGAACACAAACTAGAAGAGCAGACCACAAGACACATGCTGGCGACTGCTGCGATCGAACAGTGACCGGACCTTACTTGGGGTGGGTGTAAGTTCACTGATGCTAACGAAGTACTAAAAGTTACAATGGCACGAAATAATAACAAAATAGTAACAATAACATCATTTTCGTCTGAAGTTAGTAAAAATAAATTATTATTATTACTTATTATTATTATTTATATTGACGTTTAAATAAAATGGAAGATGTGGAATTCTAGACATTTTGTCATCGTGATAAATCTTGGTTGTCCATGACAGAATACATCTATCGTCCGATTTATCACGAACATTAACCAATGGAAAAAAGTTATATACGAAAGTTGTATTAGAATAAATAATAACTGTAAAAACCTCTGCTCGTTTGTTGTTGGGTTCCAGCTGCAAAACCTTTTTAAAACATTTCTTGGCTTTCTCGAAGCACTTCTTTCCTTTATAAGCCGTGCCCATCCTCAGAAGAGCTGAAATAATGACACAAAAGTAACAACTCTAGCACACATTTTTTCTGCATCACTGCACTGTGCATTCAGATGAAGATATATGTTCGCAAAATTAATGTGTAAGTCAACGCATTAAAGTACTGTATATCGCTGTGTATTAGCTGACTTTTCAAGACTCTAAAAAATCATCATGAAAAGAGGGGTTGGCTAATACATGGAGTCAACAAAAAATACAACAAAATATTGGCGTGTACGGAAATACAATACTAACGAAAACGTGTCGTTCAATATCAACTTCAAAACATTACTGTTGTATTATTTAATCAATATTTTTAACAACCTGTGTTAAGTCTCTTACAAGAGTCCATTTGATTGTTTGATACACACAATAAAAGTTATATTTATTTGAGAAATGAAATGAAATTTCTTGAACTTTTATTGTGTCAACAATTTCCAATAAAAGCCAGTAACAAGTAGCACCAGTCTTGATGTCAAATGTGTCACGTGATCGAACAAAAATTAAGTATTTTGTAATTGCTGATATTTTGTTCTCAATTACAGATTTAATTTGTCAGAACTGATGATTTTTACTTACTGCCATTGTTGATTCTGTAATTCCTAATACATTATTACACACTACATTTTATTAGAGATATCACAACTTATAAAAAGAACAGAATAGGTTCTGTTCATCATTGTAGCAATTATCTGTCATGGGTGTTAAATAATATTTACACCGCCATATAAAACTACATTTATCAGCTAGCGATGTCTATATGATCGATTCAATTGAGAACTAAAAAAAACAGAATGTTATTCCACATTAGGGAATTGTTTTTATAAACCTTTATTCTTTTTCAGCTTTTTAAAAATCTGTATTAAGGTAGTTTTTGTACATCGTACTTTGATTGGTTCACCAAAACAAATTCACATGATTCGCTGTTGTCCGAGATCGACAATATCTCAATCGGATATATCTATATTTTTGTCCGTTTTAACTACATAAAAGTTAAGTCAGCTTATACATCATACCAACCATTTTGTACCAGATACTGAGGGTAAAACTAAGGAGTCGCCTTATCCACAGAGTCCGCTAATACATGGTGATAAACAGTATCAAGATAAGAAGTATACATGTCAAATTTCCTAAATATCCAAGCAACCTTACTGACTTAGCCCAATGCATTTTGAGAAAACTATAAGTTTTCTCTTTCATGAACATTTAACCTAACCTCTTACTATGCACACCTGCCCTATACACACCCCACCCTCCAAATAAGAACTGGTCTAAACATCCCAAAACATTTATCAAATGACTACAAATTCAGATGGAGTAGTGAAAGGTTAAGTTATGTATGAAGGAGAATATTTATTTATTTATTGCATATTCAGAAATTAATAAAAGAAAGAAAGAAAGAAATGTTTTATTTAACGACCCACTCAACACAATTTATTTATGGTTATATGGCATCAGAAATATGGTTAAGAACCACACAGATATTTAGAGAGGAAACACGCTGTCGCCACTTCATGGGCTACTCTTTCCGATTAGCAGCAACGGATATTTTATATCCCAGACCAACCGCTGCACCACTGAGCTACGTCCCCCGAAATTAATAATGTCATTAAATTAATAACTACCAGTCAGAAAAGTATGCAATAAATATGGAATAAGAAGCATACCTTGCTGATTCTGATACAACAGTAACTTATATTTGAGAATGCTGAAACAAAATACATCAATTAACCTTTTAACTAGTTTCGTCTCCACATATAAATCTGCCAAGTGAAACATACATTTTATGTATCAATAAAGTAAATATGACAGATGTTTATAATTACCTTTAACATTATTTGGTTCCTCTTTTATGACTTTTTCCAAGTCAGTCACGGCATAGTCCCACTTTGACAACTTCAGATCTACAATGAAAACCGTGTTCAATAATATTTCGAATACAAATTTAATAGATGTGTGTGTATTGTGCATGCAAGTGTGTGTGTATTGTGAGTGTGTGTACATGTGCATGCAAGTGCATGTACGTGTAGGTACCCGTATGTGGTGGAAGTGTATGTATGTGTTTATGCAGGGCTTCTCAATCTTGGTAGCCCCACTCCCACGTTTAGTGATATTCAATATTGGGCTAGTAAATAACTACTATTGTCATGTCCAAGGGCTAGTGATTTTGTTTTGTCAAATGTTGCAGTTAAGTCTACTTTGTAAATATGAATATCCTGCCCCTACCCTCAATGTTAAGTGTTTTTAACCTCCATCTCCCTCTTTAGGTCTTTAGGTGACATATCCTATTATTACTATTATTTAGTAACACTGTATTAACCTAAAGTAAATTGTGGCTAGTAAATCTTTAAAATCACCGATCCCATGGCTAGTGGATTTTATAAACATTCTAGAAGTCCTATTATGAGCAAGTGTTTTTGTGTGTTTGTTCGATTCGTGTGTGTGCACATGCAAATGTATGTTGATGTACATGTGTACATATCTGCATGTCTGTGTGTATTAATGTGAATCTACATGCATATCTTTGTGTATGCGTGTGGTATATATAATGTGTGGATATTAGTGCATGTGTGTGTTTACATTTAGAAAGTGACAAGAACCGGCCAGTACTTACAAACCAAAGCTCTGTTGTTGAACGATGCTGGCAAGGGATGTATGGAGATACTCCGGGAATAGTACAGAATTGACTCGTCATAATCACCAGAGTGGAAAGCCTGAAGAAAATAATTTAATAATATTTCTTCTTTCAAAACTATATTTTCGTTTTCTACATACTTCAACAAGTGGCAGTAATGTACAAATTTGTGTCATTATTATTTTCATTGCCACTATTTTTATATATATTAAAAATCATGCCAAAATGTAAATGCAATTCTTATGATGCAGCATTCAAGTGTAAGGTTATTGATTTTGCTGAAGAATATGAATTCAGTGTTAGCGAAAAGCTAGTGTGAAATTGAAAATGTAATAAGGAAAAACTTCCAATGTGCACCAAAACACTGAAAATGTGATCATATCCTAGTTCAAATGCGGGTATGAAAAATTACTTGAATAAGTGGATCCTGGAACTTAGGCAAAATGGTTACATCGTAACACGGAAGTCTGTATGCATCAAAGCTTGATGTGCAGTTGGTCTGGGACTGATCCCCACTGGGCTATTTCTGGTTCCAGCCAGTGCACCAAGACTGGTGCATTAAACGCTGTGGTATGTACTACCATGTCTGTGGGATGGTGCATATAAAAGATCCCTTGCAGCTTATCGAAAAGTTTATTTATTTATTTTTTATTTTTTTGTTTAACGACGCACTCAACACACTATAATTACGGTTATATCGGCGTCGGACATATGGTTATGTCGAGAAAAAACCCAGTGGTTAGCTGACGGAGATCGATCCTAGACCGACCGCGCATCAGGCGGGCACTGTACCACTGGGCCACGCTGCCCGCTTTATCGAAAAGAGTAGCCCATGAAGTGGCTACAGCAGGTTACCTCTCTCAATATCTGTGTGGTCCTTAACCATATGTCCGATGCCATATAACCGTAAATAAAATGTGTTGAGTGTCTTGTTAAATAAAACATATCTTTCTTATCATCAAAGTTTTCAAGGATCTCTGGGACTGGAAACAGAGCGACTGTGCAGTTGATTAATGATTCAGTAAATACAACAGATGCTAAATTTGTCCTTGTTGACAATTGTTTATTTTGAAATTGGACACCATTTTATGGCATTTAATATTGAAGGTTGTAATTATGAAATGTTATTAAAAAGAAACTGTAGTAAAAATGTATATATAAAAACCACACCTTGTTTGTTGTATTTGTTTACCCTAAATTTATCTTCAAATGAAAACAATGTTTCATGTTACTATAAAACATAACATACTACAATGATATGTTTGTCATCATTTAGTAATGTTAAGAACAATTTGCCACAGAAATTGGGTCGTCTTATAAATGGGTCAAATAAACAAATTGCTGATTTTATTACGAGAAAGGGGGGGTCGACTTATAGGCAGGGTCGACATATAGCTGAAGATATACGGTAATGAGAAAATTGGAAAATGCAAGAGATATTTTAATTAACCACGGTTGCTTACTTCATTTCCTTTGTCTTTCTCCCTGTTGGCCTTTCTGAACTTTTCCTCTTCAGACAAACCTGAAACAGTTATAGAAAGTAAACAGTGAAATAGAATTTTTTTGTTAATGACATCATTTGTGCACACACGATTTATTAATCAGCTATTGGATGCTAAACATTTTGTAAGTTTGACAATCTTAGAGAGGACATTTGCTACATTTTTCCATTAGTAGTAAGGGATCTTTTATAAGCACCATCCAACTGACAGGATAACACATACCAGTGTCCTCGCTGCTCACTGCATACCACAGCCTTTCATATACCAGTGGTGATGAACTGGCTGGAGCGTGAAATAACCAAATAGGCCTGCCAATGGGGATCGATTCCAGACTGATTCCAGACTTTACTACTGGGCCACAGAGTAAAATCTAAATTCAGAACATATTAATCTTTTCACATTTACAGGACTGATTCCTCAGCACAGTTACTACTTAGGCCAGACAGTGAGACAGGAGGCTTGCTAGCACTATATAGTCTACTCTAACAATAAGGGGTCTTTTATAGGCATTTCCTAAAAATAACAACTCACATATCATGGACATTGGTATAAACGTTGTGAGACCCAGGAGTATTGTCATTTATATATATAAACATTACACCCCACCCGGTAGGTATCATTAATTAATCAAAGATCCTGTTGAATGTTTTGTCATCCATTTATAAAAACTACATTAATTAAATTTAATTTGTCTATGTGTGTACATGTATGCATGGGCACATGACTGTGAACAATATATGCCCTAAAAATGACCCAAAAAACTTGCAAAATGTATAGGGAAACAGCCCTCGAAATTCGCGGCGGCAATCGGCAATGCCGTCGCAAAAGCTATCGCAAACTTGATTTGCGACAGCATTTCATTGCCGTCGCAAATCTATGAGTGGTGAAAAGTCTGTAGACATTTCTCTCTGAACGTTGTCCAATTACGGATCCCAGAGAGAAGCATAAATTTAGTATCGTGTGTAGCTCAGTTTCCTTAATTAAATACAAAGTGGTTTATTCCAGTATAGAAGCTTAAGTTAAGATGTTATGTTTTAGTATATTATTACAGCAGTGGATCATATATCAATAATTTTGACAGCATTTTCTTTAAAACTGCCGTCGTAGTGCCGTTGCAAAAGTGATTTGCGACGGCATTTAACTGCCGTAGCAAACTTGTCCGAATTTCAAGGGCTGGGGAAAATACTAAATATATCTTTAGTTCTCCACTTTTGACTATTTCTTATTTGTTTAAGTGTGTATTAGACAAGAGTTCATATACTTTATTAATTACATTCCATGACTTTTGACAATATTTTTCAGGATTATCAAGGATTTTAATAATCATCAACAAATGTTTTGATGCAAATTTCAGCTCTTCATGTGTTAGTTTAAATAAGACTTTTTTGTGTGTTTTCCAAACTTTTTCATATCCCATGTGGATGTTGTGAGAGAAAACCAATCTCACCACTGGTGTCAACTTTAGTACTGAGTTCCTTGATGCTTCTACCAGAGGGTTTTGTAGCCACTTTTTCCTCCTTGTCAAGCCGCTCCAGTTCCTGGTCTACATCAATCCTATAGAAATAGTCACAAACGTCATCATAAAAAATATAATATCACCTTTTAAACAGACAACCACATACAAAGAATTAAACATTTCATCACAATAAAATCCTACAATTTTAAAAACAGACCACCACATACAAACAGTTACAAACTTTATCATGCAGCCTTAAATGTCTTGCCTACGATAAGCAAAATCGATACACTGTGATGAACAGCCATAGACCCTGCGCAATTAAATTCCAAGTTTCACTGAGCTAGGACTTATAGGAATAGTAAAACTTCGTAAAGACGAGATAAAAATCATAGAATATTCTAAATCTTGAGTTGCAAATTTTTAACTAAACATTTGCAAATTATTTTGACTGATTTGCAAAGTGGTCATTTGGTTTAATGTACAGAGTAAAAAAAAAAGAAGAGTATAGGGCTTAATATGTTTTGCCGTCCACAGGTTGGCTTAATTATTACATAACCCAGTTAAATCCAGATCTATATGCAGGGATGAGTTCAGCATGCTGTTTGTGCATGTACGTTAATCTTGCATTTTTATAGACACCCCCACCCCCAATATCTATATACAGCAAAATAACCTTTTAGTCCTATTTATTTGAGCTAAAATTAACTCTTTTTTAAATATGCGTAAGGAGCCTCAAAAATGCAATCAGAGAAAAATTATTATGTTCAAGCCCTTTTGTTAGTTTGTTTACTGTCCGAAGTTAGTTTCTCTTTCAGATAATCTACCTCAGCAACTGATAATTTGTAATTTTTCTTTTTATTTATTTATTTATTATTAATTTTGTGTTAGTACTGATGGGGCAATATTATGTTCAGAAAACACACTGTTCTTACAGTACTTAGTATGTATTCCTCCTGTTCCAGATGGTTTATATTGATCAATCAAAAACTTAATTATCGCCTACATATATTTTTGTTGTCAATATAGCCAGCCCTCGTTTGTGAAGGCTAAATACACGGCCGTGGTATATATAGTTACATCATATATAAACAGTCTAGTTTCAGTTTGTGATCCAGATGTTTAGATTTTTTTGCATATGACTCACGTTAAATTTACCTATAAATGCAAAGGCCTAACTAGTCGGGATTGTCGACATTTAATATGCTTCCATTACTGAAATAAATTAATGTATAAGCTTATTATCATTCGGTACATGTTTTCATTAATTTTTAATAACTTATTTTCAATGTTATTTTTTTCAAATCATTTTGACCCTGTGGTTATTCGAGGGATGCCCATCAAGTAACTCAAAATAATCCATCAAACCTCTGCTTTTGAAATAGCCATTATTTTTCTCTGAATTATGCACCGTTGACATAATTTAATAATATTTATAAAATATCAATAGTAAGTGATGAAGATGATTCAATAAAAGTACTTTTAGGTACAAATCAAATGTATATATTGTCACATAATTACTTCGTTGGATTAATAATTAGGTCAATCATCCATGACTGGGCATTTTTCAGACTCTTTGTGGTTAAACAAACTTACTTGTCCCAATCTTGAAAATCTCTTGGCGCCGCTTTTTTTTTAGTTTTGTCATATTTCACTTCCTTAAAAACAAAAACAATATTACAAGTTACAAACATTAATTTGTTTTAAATATGAAAAAAAAAGTAAAACATTTTAATATATTGAAAAAATATTAAAGCAAAAATGACAATTTCTCAGGGTTAATGCTCACAAGAAAAACAACTGTATTGCTTCAGATGCTTCAGTTTACATTTAATGCTAAAGTTTGTCCCAGCTTCTATAAAAGTGTATTTTGTTAGTAGCTTCAGTTAACAGTTTCAGTAAAAAATAAAATGTACTCCATAAATAATTAGCAAAACAGCAGCAAGAGTCAGTATTAGTGTTTTCCCTAGCTTGTTTTAGCATGGTGCAGGACATTGCCTCAGTAGTCCAGCACCATCTTGCCTTAATCAGTGCCATGCTGCCCTCAGATTAAACAAGCCTTTTTCAATAATTAATTCTAAAATTGCCTTGATGAAACACACACAAAAAAAAATGTATTATATAATTAATAAAAAATATCATTGTTATATATTTTGCCATTCATTTATTAAAGCACAAACATTAATTACATTTATGTTTATTTCAAAAAAAAAATGTTGTCTTTAATGAAATAAAAGGTGCCCTGAAAATGGTGAAAATACCATAAAGTGTTTTGTCTACCATGCTTTGCCAACTGATAATGACAGCTATCTCAGGGTTTGCAATTTATGTTTGAAGTTGCCAGTTTGTTTTAATCATGTGTCTAAATCAATATTCTGATACTGTTAAATCCAGAAAACCACTAAATATCATCTTTAATGATATGCATTTTGCAGTGTTAGCGAAAATAACAAATACCCCATCTCCAGTAATTGTGACTCCTTCCCCTCTCACTGGAGGAAGTGATGAATCATCATCTGGTGTTAAATTCATATTTGTCTTCAGACTGTTCTCCATGGTTTTCATATCTGACATCCAGTCCTGAAAATAAACCGATACACATGTACAAACTCGGTTATCTTTATATGACTGTTCCAAATCTGCTGTCATTGTAACTTGTTTGTCAATAATCTCTACCATTTTTAACAATTAAATAAAATATCATACATAACCTTGTTTACCATATCAGTGGTGTGTATGTGCCCAATGCATTTCATCCCAATCTTTGTGGTAACTATGGCATGGCTTGTATAATTTTTATACTAACACTGGGGGCTGGATATTCATATATACAAAATAGACTTAACTGCACCATTTGACCAACAAATGTCGTTAGCCATTGGGCATGGCAATAGAAGTTATTTACTAGTCCAACATTGAATATCACTAGCCATGGGAGTGGAGCTACCATGATCTAGAAGCCATGCTATTGGCCTAGAGAGTTCCACTTTTTAATTTTTAATTTTGTCACTATAATAGATATTATTTCATGAATTTGTAAAGATCATCTTAGAATATCCACGACAAGTGATAGAAAAATCCAGTAAAACCTGTCTGTGACATATCCTAAAGAGAGCAACAATAACAACAACATGTGGCTGCTGTAGAGGATCTCTACTTGACAGCTGATCAGTATTTACATCTTGTTTTCAACCATTTGGATAAGAGATGTCTAAAAGTCTTATCAGCTTGAAGTAATACAAAATCTTAATGATATGGCAGTGTGTATGAACAACCTGGATAAATCAGTAAAAGTCAACACCTAAAATAATAGCAGATGGTGGCCCATAAAACAGCTCGGCACTGGATGCTTTATATCACTGTAATTTGTGTAAAGTGATATCTAGATCCTGACACTTTTATTTGCTTAATTGGCTGATTATTCATACGGTTTTTAGACAGACACAGACAATGTATGAATCATATGATATATATATACATCCATGACATGCAGCACAAGAAACTAATTTTAAAAATTGCAAATTCAATCAATGACAATCTAACCTGGAGATCTGACGTAAGAGCAGTCCTTTCATCTTTATTAATATCTTTGAATGATGCAACAGGAACAGCTTTTCTCAACAATATGCTTCAAACAGAAATAAATAATGATCAATAATAAATAATACACAGGTGCTATGCAGTTGTTAAAATACTGGCTAGAGATTTTCAAAGCAATCTTAGTGCTACAATACTGTAAAAGCGTTGTACACTATGATATCACTACGATACACGCCATAGTGGCATCATACTATTCATAGCCTACGATTTCAATGTTATTGAAATAAATTTGTATACCGTACAAATTTTATATGTACATATACATTATATTATAATTAAGTAATTGTCGCCATTATATTGTGTGTATGTAGGAGGGCCTAGTAAGTTGGTAAACTTGTGCCCAATCCTTTTGTTGTTCATAAATTTATGCAATAAAATGATTTCAATCAATAGCCAGCCGTGGATCCAGAAAATCCATTCAAGTGGGCCCCAGTGACATGAGGTGGAATACCAAGGGAACTTTGGGGGAGATTTGAAGGGGTATCATAAAAATAAAAAATAAATAATATATTACAAGATTTATTTATACCAATAGCTCTATTCGTTGACTGAAAGTGACCTAACAGTTAACATGATGCAAATGACATGTACATGATCAAGAACAATGGGGTTGTAACGGGATGACAGTTCAATCTTTATCTTTTAATTGCAATTATTACATCATAGTGTCACAAGATATTTAATGCTATATAAAATTTAAATAATTTTCCTTAAAGGGACACGTCCTAGTAACAGCTAATTGTTAACCATTACGCCGGGTTTTTTGTGTGCTAATAAACCCAGCGACATCTACCGGTGAAATCAGAATATTAATTTTCAAAATTATTTCATGCAATTGAGACATCGGGATTCCCATGGTATTTATCGATATAAAACCTGCTTTTTCACTCCATTTTATAAAAACGTGATCTAAGTGTGTTATAAGTTTGTAAATTAATTAAAATTATAATTTATTTTCACTGGATGGAACTAGGGTGTGTGGCTTTAATAACGGCATAATTTCTGTTTGGAAATCTGTCACAAAGACTGGATGCCCCCCTTTCAAACAAGTAAATTGGTAAAGTTTGTTTAGGTGATTTTTTTTATTTGGCCACATGACACCAGAAAGGATAGCTTATTTTGTCAATATAAATGTCGGAGAATTTTTTTTATTATTAAACTACTGGAACACATACATGTACACTCTCTCTCTCATAGTTTGCGAACGTAAGCAAAACATTTGTTGACGAACTTTGGATTGGTAATTTACATTTATTTGCACTCATGCCCGATGGTGCTGAGATTCAAATACTTTAGTAATAACGATCCAACGCAAAATACATCTTGAAAAAAATATATAATATAGACCACAGCAAAAAAAAAATCCAGAGAATTAAAAACTCTGCAGGCAGTCTCCACGGTATTGTCGATTGTTGCGGGCAATTTTAGGGGTTGCCTCTTAAAGCTTACACCAGTAGATTCATAAATCTGCCATTAGAAACTTTAAAGAAGACCGTGTCCAGAATTAATATCAGTATGTATGCATACTTGACTGTGTCTACTTGATCAATATCCACTACTGCTGTTATTTAACAACACATTTGTAAGCAAAGGGAATACGATTAAACAGTCCTCGAAATTCGCGGCAGCTATCAGCATTGCCATTGCAAAAGCTATCCCAAAATAGATTTGCGACAGCATTTCACTGCTGTTACAAATCTGAGTGATGAAAGGTCTGTGGAAATTTTTCTCTGAACTCTGTTCAATTACAGATCCCAGAAAAAAAGCATTTATAATCAAGTGTGGTCTAATTTTTCCTCATTTAATATAAATTGGTTTATTCCGGTATAGCAACATACTAAAGCAAAGATTACAATGTAGATGTGATATGTTAGTATATTATTACTGCAGTGGATCATTGATGAATAATTTTGACAGCATTAATATTGCCACCGTAGTGCTGATGCAAAATTGTTTTGAGATAGAACTTAACTGCCATAGCACATTTTTCCGAATCTCACGGGCTGATTATATAATGACCAATCAAAACCAAAGAGCAGTTGTGTAACTTACTTTTTAGGATCAAGTTCTTCAAGTCTGTCTTCAGTCAGTTTTTGAAGTTCAGGATAACAACCCTCCTCCCCTGTCCTGTATTCAAGCAAATATATTTAGACCACTTGTCTTATTATATTACATAATACAGAAATAATCCATAAACCAATATTTTTTTCTTCTTAAAACCTATTTGTATTGGACTAAAGGTGTGTTTCGTAGTACATCATCAGACGGCGTTATTAAAATTAATTTTAAAAACCAGTTACAGATAGTTTCTCTAATTTGTTGATACATGTAATTTCTTTTATTTCTGTTTTGTTGTTAAATTTTTTTTAATAATTCAAGTCAATTGTTTTTGTCCCCCCCCC
>JAECMU010184655.1:0-10731 GCA_016106625.1 Dracogyra subfuscus
TATCCTCATTCAAAATGGCATCTGGTCGTGTCACGTGATAACACAAACACACATGGCGATCCCGTCTGGCTCACGGCATTTATATGTTTATTGTCATCAATAAAAACTGCTATTGTTTTAGAATAAAGGCAAGTTTTGTTAAGATTCTTCGAAATGACACCTATTAAAGATAGTTAAATCCATTTTAATACTTAAAATATGTAATATCGATCTTCATGATCGTACGATTAGCACATTAAAATACTTTTTCTTAAGAATAACATTTTCTTTTTAAGTTCTGCACGTGAAAAGCGTATGAAGTGTTTCAATAATATTCTGTATGCCTTCATTACGAGATTAGGTCTAAAAAGAAAAAGATTTATTTATTTTTTTGAAAAAGCGGGGTTTGGGTGGTAGTGGTTTCCGACCAGTAGTTTAATTATTATTATTATTATTATTAAAATATTTTTATATATATATATATTTCCCAGTATGTTGCTCATAATTTTAAAAACAACCACCCTAAAACAACACGTTTAAATAACAAATATATAACTTTGAGGGTTTTTTTTCCTTTTTTCAAATTGTGGGGCTACCAATTTTTACTGAGGGCTACTAGATTTTATAACCTAGTAGCCCGGTGGGCTACCACTGGAAAAACTTAAGGTCAATGCCTGCTGGTGCACAAAGATGCACATTGAAGTGTTTACAATTTTTACGGTAGCCAAAGGTTTACCAAATTAAAATCATGAAATACATTTTGGTGCAGAGAGAAGGAAATGTTTTATTTAACGAGGCACTCAACACATTTTATTTAAGGTTATATGGTGTCAGATTGTAGAGAGAAAGACATGGTACACACTGTTTACATTTTTAATTACAGACTGTCAGATTGTAGAGAGAAAGACATGGTACACACTGTTTACATTTTTAATTACAGACTAAGGTTTACAAGATTGAGTTTAATCCTAGGAAGATGTAAATCATGAGGCAACAGCACTGGTGGCAGTTGCCATGATTGCTGTAGGTCAAGAGGAATTACTGATAGCAGTTTCTGTCTTTATAACAAGTATTGCTCATGGCTGCAACATGAATTGCTGTAGGTCAAGATGCGTTATTGATATCAGTTTTCTGCCTTTATAACAAGTATTGCTCATGACTGCGATATGAATTGCTGTAGGTCAAGGGACATTACTGAATTCCAGCCTTCGAAATTTGTGACGGCAGTCGGCAATGCCATCACAAAAGCTATCCTAAAATTGATTTGCGACAGCATTTCATTGCCATCGCAAAGCTGAGAGTGGTGAAAAGTCTGAACTGTCCAATTACAGATCCCAGAGAAAAGCATTTATAATCGAGTGTGGCACAGTGTTTTCAATTTAATATAAATCGGTTTATTCCAGTATAGAAGTTTACGAAAGTAAAGTTCAGATGTCATGATTTAGCATATTATTACTGCAGTGGGTTATATATGAATAATTTTGACAGCATTAATCTTTTTTTTTAAATTGCTGCCGTAGTGCCGTTGCAAAATTGATTTACGATGGCACTGAACTGCTGTAGCAAACTTGTCCGAATTTCAAGGGCTGGATATCAGTTTTCTGCCTTTATAACAAGTATTGCTCATGACTGCAACATGAATTGCTGTAGGTCAATGGGTGTTTCAGATATCAGTTTTCTGCCTTTATAACAAGTATTGCTCATGACTGCAATATGAATTGCTGTAGGTCAAGGGACGTTACTGATATCAGTGTTATGCCTTTATAACAAGTATTGCTCATGACTGCGATATGAATTGCTGTAGGTCAAGAGATGTTACTGATATCAGTGTTTTGCCTTTATAACAAGTATTGCTCATGACTGCGATATGAATTGCTGTAGGTCAATGGGTGTTTCAGATATCAGTTTTCTGCCTTTATAACAAGTATTGCTCATGACTGCGATATGAATTGCTGTAGGTCAAGAGATGTTTCAGATATCAGTGTTTTGCCTTTATAACAAGTATTGCTCATGACTGCGATATGAATTGCTGTAGGTCAAGAGATGTTACTGATATCAGTTTTCTGCCTTTATAACAAGTATTGCTCATGACTGCGATATGAATTGCTGTAGGTTAAGGGACGTTACTGATATCAGTGTTTTGCCTTTATAACAAGTATTGCTGTTAGTTGAAGGGATCAATTTTGGTTTCTAATTTTGTTTTTATTTGTTGCAAACATTATTGTTTTAAAACAGCCATAGACATGCAAAACAGCCTTTCAAAATTGCCACAGGAAACAAATTATTAAATTTGAGCCCTTGATTCAGAGAGTTTATACTTTTCTTTGCAGGCTGAGGTTTACAAGATCGACTTTGACGCGGAGAGGCAGGCGCGGGAACGACAAGTGTGCGAGAAGGAGCAGATTCTTCAGGACATGCAGGAGCTGCAGGTGAACAACCAGCGGCTGATGGACGAGCTCGAGTCGTTGTCACGGCGACAGGTGACCGACATGCAGCGAGGCCGGCAAGGCAATGAAGGGTACATAATGGTGGCGTCACCCGGCCGTCAGCCACATGGTTATGACTACTCTGGCCCTGCTTCACCCGGACATCTACCTGCGTTCAGACCGCCTAATCAGGCTACAGTAGGAGCAGTGACTGGACAACAACCACCTACACCATACCAGGTTAGTTTGTCACTCACTGCGATGCTCACTCACATTGAGTTGATAAAACTGGGCGAACTATACCAAAAACCATTACATTTATTTAGTATCCTGTATTTTGAAGAAAGTTACTGATCATCATAAATCAGTTTATTATAGCTCAGTGATGAAGAACATAGTTTGTGCAGCAATGGTTGTAATGGCACGGCTAGCTCTGGGTCAGTAGAAAATGTTGTCAAATTATCTATGAAACTTACAGAAACCCAGTTATTTTATAACAAAATATCAATTAATAATTGAAATTATTTCACCAAATTCAAATATAATTTGCCAACTGTTTTTAAACTTCGCAATTGGCAAATTTGGCGAGTGCCAGAGTTAGCCCTGAATGGATATCCCAACAATTTCACTGAGACAGTTAAAAGTCTAAGACCCGTCTCGATTCTAAGACCCGTCTCGATTCTAAGACTGTTTCGATTCTAAGACCCATTTCAGTTCTAAGACCCATCTCATTTATTAGACCCATCTCGATTCTAAGACCTGCCTCGATTCTAAGACCCATCTCGATTCTAAGATCCATTTCAATTCTAAGACCCGTCTCATTTATTAGACCCGTCTCGTTTATTAGACTCCGCTCGATTCTAAGACCTGTCTCGATTCTAAGACCTATCTCGATTCTAAGACCCGTTTCAATTCTAAGACCCGTTTCAGTTCTAAGACCCATCTCATTTATTAGACTAATCTCGATTCTAAGACCTGTCTCGATACTAAGACCCGTTTCAATTCTAAGACCTGTCTCAATTCGAAGACCCGTTTCAATTCTAAGGCCACATGTTTAGCCCAGACAGAATTCATTGTGAAAACAACCATTATAGTGTCACAAATTCCACGTGCTAGATGGTAACCATGCCACCTATATGTGCTACGATATTGTAAAATCATTGTAGCCTGTGATGTCACAACAGCATATGACATACATGTACTGATGACATAACTTAAGATAGTTTTATGATATTGTATTGCAAAGAAAGAAATGTTTTAAACAACGCACTCAACACATTCTATTTATGGTTATATGGCATCAGACATATGGTTAAGGACCACACAGATATTGAGAGAGGAAACCCGCTGTCGCCACTTCATGGCCTACTCTTTCCGATTAGCAACAAGGGATCTTTTATATGTACCGTCCCACAGACAGGATAGCACATACCACGGCCTTTGATATACCAGTCGTGGTGCACTGGCTGTGACAAGAAATAGTCCAATGAGCCCACTGATGGGGATCGATCCTAGACCGACTGCACATCAAGCGAGCGCTGTACCACTGGGCTATGTCTCGCCCCTGTATTGCAAAGATATCTTCGAAAAAATATGTGCCCATGTCCTTATTTTCTTGGTTTATTTTCATCAAAGCACTGACATTTTCGACTGTGTTTTCATGTGATTTATTCACTAGAATATTGGGGTGAAAAAGCTTTCCAATAACCAGCATGGGTTCTCAAAATCTCAGATCCACCATTACAAAATGTATTTAATAATGTGCTAAGATATCATTCGAATGATATTTATTTTAACTGTTAAACACCATGCAGGACCGTGTTTCCACTTGTTTTCTTTATTCCTCACAGAACCCTTCACAAGGCCACCAGCCCCCCCAGAGATCGCCGAATGCCTATCAGACCGAGCCCATGTACCCGCCCATTGGAGACCCGCACCAACGTGATGAAGCCGAACCTTTTGTGTGTCCACAGTGTAACACAGAGCTCCCCGACATGGACTCGCTTCAGATACATGTCGTAGAGTGCCTCGACAAGTATGAATTGAGCAACCAGAGGTCGTGATAACGCGGGTCACTGACATTATTACCTTCAAGACTATGACACTTGTTCACCCATGCTTATAAAACCTTTTAAAAGTCCAGACTTAACTGAAGTCGCAGTTGCTGTCTGCAGTTTAGATATGGCATAGTCATCATGTTAAAGTCTCGCACATTTTTGGATGCCCAAGTCCAGACTTAAGGTCGACGACAGTCACTTTTCGCACCCTTGTTTTGGGTTCGTACACAATAAATATAGCATATCTTACCGTAATTTCACTTGAAATCCATATTTCGTAAAAGATACAAATTTTTTAATTACAAAATCTTTTTCAAATACATTCAGATGCATTAGTAATGTTCAAACAAAATAATTTCAATGGCAAGTTTGCATTAGTATTTTTCCAGCATTCTTAAAACGGAAACGTCATTTACCCATGTATGGTTATTGTAAGGCAATTCAAAGTGACGTCATTGGAATACTGACGTCATTCAAATTCAAAATTAGCTATATTATTATGATGCTTCGTCACATTAAAATAAAAATTGGTCTACTAACCTTGACCCCTGTAAAATTTCTATAACAAGCGGACAACATTGTTTACAGGTTGGTATTTTGTTATTTTTCATAATTCTGGACAAAATATTAATTTTAAGTTTCAAAAGATGAAAGAAATAAAAAGTACCTTTTGTCAAATATATCATATAAAACAAATTATCGTTGGATATGCTTTATTTACTGTGTACGAAGCCAAAACAAGGGTGCGAAAAGTGACTGTCATCGACCTTAGTCAAGTTGCGGTTGCTAGCTGCAGTTTAGATATAGTTTAGTCATTATGTTAAAGTCTTGCAAATTTGTCAATGCTTAAGTCTTGACTTGAAAAGATTTATAAGCATGGGAAAAGATCATCACTAAGGAAAAAGTCATTTTAAAACAGATTTTTATTGTAGCAGTGAGACAACATTCCGATTAAACAGTGAAGAGATGAGGATACAAGTGGTTGTTTTACACAGTGTCTGTTTAAATGAGATGAGCTTGCATTACATTAAACAGAAAGGGTCTCCTTTTTGTCTCATACGGAACATTATATACACTGTGCATTCCTTCAAAATAGGACCCTTTGTAAACCAGAATTCTTTCTATACTGGACGTTTTCATGGTCCCTTTTCAAATATTGTAATAGAACAGATTGTCTTTAAACTGTATATCCCTTGAAACAGGACCGTTTCCTTGGTCCCATGGGTGTCCAGTTAAGAAGGGTTTAACTGTACAGTAATGGGTGTAAGAATAATACTGAGCCCAATTTCACAAAACAGTGTACACCTAGGTTTACACTTAAACTTAAGTCTGCAACTAAAAGACAATTCTTATTACTATCATAGTACAACAAATATAGATATAAGTACACATATTTCATTTTCTTTGGTCATTATAATGCTCAATCTCCAGTAATGATGTAATTTTCCATGTGAAATTGAGCCTATCACGTGTAAACGTATGTCCAGTATAACTGCTAGTCACAGACATAAATAGTGAAATTGGCCCTAAATTACACAAGTTTAAATAATTGTGTCTCTTTTGTAATTGTTTGCAATCAACAGAATGTTCCAAACTGGACAAAACGGAGACCATTATATAAAATGTTTCATGTTCAATCCAGAGTTACAAATCTGCCAAAAGGAGCATAAAAAATGTATCAAACTAAAGATGGCTGCTATTCAGTGATTGGGAAGAAGAAAAATGTGACTAACAGGTGGCTGCTGTGTGGAGGTCATCTGTTAAGCATATTTGACTGATGGTAGTAAAATGTTTTGTGGCAATTAGTTGGAAGATGAGGTTATCCTCGTTGAAAAAACTAAATTGGTTCATGGTTTGCTAATATTCCTTTTTAAGTTTTTATCAATGGATGAAAGGGAACACTTTTTATTTTTAATTCATAGATTCAACTTAAAATAATTTCCATAAATGTGGAAAATAATAGTTTATAAAATGTTGATATTAATTAAAAAAATAAAAAAATTACTTCATAGTTTTAACAAATGGTCTTGACAGTAATGTTTTGTTAACTGCTAAATGATGATGCAGAAAAACTGTGATAGGTTTGTACAGAATAGTTGTGAAAATTTTAACTTTGAAGTATTTAATAGATGTATGTTAGATAGTTGTGGGAGATTTTATCTGCGTTGTTTATCTAATCACCAGTCATCTGAAATACAATTTGACTTGAAAGATTGTTTTATTCCGTTCTCTCTCATGAAATTGATTTGGAATGTTCTGCATAATACACTTTTGTATATCATGTATCAACATATACAAGGAGTTGTGTTTCACAATAATCAAATCAAGTAGATGTGAGTAAGAAATCATATTAATATATGTATTACTTACAGTCAGAGATATGTAACCTTAAATCAGTTGAACTTCAGTAATGTCTGTATTGAATTTAATTTTAAAAATTTAAAAAATAAAAATGAACTTTTAATTTAATTTAATAATTCAGTATAAATAAAATGAATAATATGCTTAATCCGAATATAGGAGAGGGCCTCGTAAGTTGGATAACTTGTGCCCAATCCTTTTGTGTATATACATTATATGCAATAAAATATGTTTTCAATCAATCCGAATATGAACATTTTGTTATTGTTCGTACACTAAACTTGAGCAGAATTGGTTTTATCTTTGCAGTATTTGTTTGTAATATGCTGGTTATCTACAACATGTTAGACAAAGTGCTACATTTATATCAGTGTATAATTGTTTAATATTATGCTGTGTTTGTACATTTCAGAATTTTTTGTTGTAATGTATTTATTACTCTAATTCAGAGTTATGGTGTGAAATCATTAAAAGCCGATGATATTTTAGTGATGTATATATTTAGTAGACTCATTTGTAAGGAGTATATCAATGTATGTATTTTCATTTGTTTGTTATGACAAGATTTGATTGGATTAAAATCATGTGTAAACATATGGTTATTGACATATTTTACATATTCCATCTCATATGAAGTTTATGTCACAAACTTATATGAAGGGATAAATAAAATAATTTTATGATGGATATAAACTTTATTCAAAATGGTAGCAAAAACAATGGAGTAAAGTTTGTTTTATTTAACAATGCCACTAGAACACACTGAGTTTTTATTTTATCATCGGCTATTGGACGTCAAACATATGGTCATTCTGTCACTTGGTGGGGGTTTTAGAGGAAACCCGCTGTTGCCACATAGACTACTCTTCAAAAATGGTAACAAGTTTCACATTGTATTTATTACCAAATAATCATATTTTGGTTATTTTATTTATTGTAAGAAATGGAGAAAAATCTTATGCTGTCAAATGCTAGGTTGTAACATGATGAAACGTGCAGTGGGACATATAGCTTCCTAATGGGATGTGTCACTCTGATGTGAATCAAAATATTCTGAAACATTCATGTCATGATTTTGGCTTTGTCAGTAACTAGAATATATTAATGGGATTTTGTGGTAGCTTGGAATGAGCTATTCACAATCTATCCAGATTTGTTTAATTGTATAGAGTTACACTATTCTATAGGACATACTGTTAAGACAACACAGGGCTCTGCCTTAATTCTCGGTGGCATAGTGGTTAAGCCATCAGACTACAGGCTGGTCGGTACATGGTTCGCAGCTCAGTACTGGCTCCAACCCAGAGCAAGTTTTAACGACTTAATTGGGTAGGTGTAAGGCCACTACACCGTCTTCTTTCTCACTAACCACTAACCAACTAACCTATTGTCCTGGACAGATAGCAAATAGAGCTGAGATGTGTGCCCAGGATAGCATGCTTGAACCTTAATTGGATATAAAGTGCGAAAATAAGTTAAAATGAAATTACAATGTGTGATTAGGACCTTTACTTGAATTTTACTGATGGAAAGAAATGAGGGACGACATAAATAGTAAAAGCCAATATTGACTGTAACCAAAAACCATAGCCACAGTATTAGGAAGTTAAGATACAGTTATTATTTTATGCGGGCATAATTACTCTAATAGTGATTTTGGCCGTAAAGGGACATTCCTGAGTTTGCTTCAATTTTTAAGCTGTTATCGACTAACAGAGACTTTTTGATGACTGTAGTTACATATCAAATATATTTTTTTTGCATAAAATAGTGGCTGTTTATTAAACATGTTTCTAATCCTTCTAATATTTTTTGCACTAGGTAAAATTTCATTTTATTTCATAAAAACTATTTTTTCTTAAGAAATTATTAGAAGACAAAATCTAATTTGGGCTTCTTACAAATATTAAGACAACCAGAAACACATTGAATATACAAACACTGATATTATAAACAAGAAAATATATTTAATATGTAAGTTTAATTGTAAAAATATTTAACAGTCTGAAACATTTTACAATGCAGCAAACTCGCGAATATCCCTTTAAATACCATGTGTTCCCTGATTTATTTACATCAGTATATGTAAAAAAATCTATGAAAATAAATTTAAAAGAAAATTAGGTTTTACAGTTGTGAGAATTATGCATGTTGAGACAGATGTTCTGTTTTTGTGGGGTGAGTGATGCCGATTTTTGTACCATCTGCTTTTGCGACACGTATTCGTCAGTTATGAAAGTCAAACATTTATTACAGAACATTTAGTGAACTGTCATATTATTAATTCCTGTATTCACTGAAATTATTTAACCATATGACATCACTGACAGTTAGTGCTTTACACCAATAATGATGATGAATGAATGTCAAACGACACGCCAGCACAAAAATACACATCGACTATTGGGTGTCATTACCTACTAATAAAGTTTAATTGACAAACATTATATAATAAGAAAAAAATGTGGTTCATCTTTCATCTTGTAAAGTTTGAAGTTTCGTATCAGACTTGTTAAGCAAGCATGACTCATAATATTGATGACATACAAAGGTGAAATAGCAATATTATATTGTATAATATTTACTTCTGATTTAAAATGAAAATGTTAATTTTTCAATTATATGTTCATAAAATATTACAACCAATAAACAAATTATTAGAGAATCATTGGAGGATGACCGTGAAATTCAGTTGAGGCCAACCAACATTCTGTGATGTTTTGCCATGTGAACGTTGCCGATAAGTTTTATGTCTTTGTGCAACTCATCTGTATCTATCTACCTAGCTGCTGACACTCAACTTACCCGATTTTGCGAATTTGTTACCACATGATAATCTAGTTATACTGAACACATCATACATGTCACGCAAGTTATTTCTGAAAAGGATAAATGTGGGATCAATTAGTTAATAGTTACTTGTTACAAATAAATGTAAACAGCAAAGTATGGCACTTTTAATCTTTGGAATGCAGCTTTGAGGAGGTAAAAATCATGTTTGACAACAAAAAAACCATAAATATTTATTTATCATTTTGTTAAAATTTGTTTGTTTTTTTACTAGTCAACATAAAAATCAGTTTACTTTCATGAATAAATGGTTCTGTTAACTAAAGATAAAGGCAGATAAATAATATTTGTTTGTGGGTTTTTTGTTTTTCAACCAATGATTAATAAATTTAATGTGTACAAAACATGTAATGCTGACCAGTTTCATTGAATAATGTTCTTTGTATATTTCAGGGTGGGGTTTTTTTCCTTAGAGTAATTAGAATAGTTCAGTATTTGTCAGCGTTATATTTGGATGGCTTATTAAATAAACTATATCAGTAATGATACCAGTAATATTATTTTGATATTTTATTTATGATTCATGAATTGCATTCTAATTATGACACAAGGTATTATGTAAGTTTTATCATCAGAAAAGTCTTTTATTGTGCTTTATGACATCCCTGGATTCTTTCTGTGCTTTACGTAAGAATGTTAAAATTCTTATTTGCTAATTAATGTATGTCACAAAGTTAATAAAATGTTTAATTTTATAAACATTTGTTAGTTTTATGTCAAAGATTTAAGCCTCCTTCATAAACAGTGGCATAAGGTGCCATGGTGTGTGCATAACTGCATCATTTAAAATGTATGCATATTAAACACTGTATGGGAGCGACACCGGATATTGGTACTAAGCGAAGCGATAAAAATGTGTGTGAAGACTACACGTGAGGTAAGATTTCTGAAAATTACTACATTTATAAGTAACCTACATGAACCAGATTTTACACATTCATTTATAACAATTTCCGTCATCGATCAAACATAAAAGTATACTGATTCAGTTGGACATTTTTGATAAAGCTCATTAAACATGTCATCTAGTACCGGCAAAATGTTGCGTCTGTCAACTT